>JAECUM010000688.1:0-287250 GCA_016617855.1 Megalonaias nervosa
GGACTTTGTAGCAGATGACATTAGGTAGTGATATATATATATATATATATATATATATATATATATATATATATATATATATATATATTGGATACTGTGAACTTAAAAAAATGTTGACTTAACTTCAGGTTTGTACACATTTAATACAGTTTCCCTATCATTAAATACCTGGGTAATCAATCATTAGAACTGACGGGTACCAAGTAGAAGTTTTCTAAAATTTTGCCAGCTCTACTCAGATCCCACCAGAAGAATTTCAACTAAACCTGACTCATAGCATCCTGGCATAAAGGTCTTTCAGATGTGTACAAATTATGCCAATATACCATCAGATATGACAAAAATTAGACCAACCTTTACATAATTTCTTCCACACAAAAAATCACAGAATTTGATCATATTACATAGAAAGCATTCTGGCATGAAGAAATTTTAAGTTTTACAAAGGATACCAATCTGACATCAGTTATTGCTGCCATTGCTAAGAATGAAAAACAAAACTTTAAACATATACTCCAAAATTGCTGAATAGATTTCACACAAAAGATCATGGCATGAAAACTTTTCAAGTTTTACTAACTATGCCAATTTGTCATGAGATATGGCCATGATAATTATTAAATATAGAAAATTCTTTAAACAACTCGGAAATTGCAGAATAGAATTTGACCAAACTTGATAGAAAGCCTTCTGGCATAAAGATCTTTCTGATTTGTATAACTGATGCCAATCAACTATCAAATATGTTTGCAGTTTTTAAAAATGGTGAAATCTTTTAAAGATTTTTCAAAAATCATGCAGTAAAATTTGACAGAAAGCATCCTACCATATGGACATCAAGAACTAATTCAGTTTTCTTAGGCTATAACGTTAATGTTTGTCCAAATTACTACACTTTCATAGTAAGTCTATCAAGGAATTTTATTTCATTTTTGTGAGCCCACTATACTGATACATTGATAAAAAAATTTCCTCTGAAGAATGAAGTTTTCCTGATAAAAAGTATTTTTATTCCTGTGTGGAAATGTTGTGTATTAAAATCTAGATGAATTATGATGCATATTGCCAGACTGCAATAACCACTAGACCACCGGAGTGGTTTAAAATTTGTCGAAATGTTCGAAATCCATTGTCAACTATAGTTACCATTACTACATAATAGAAAAAAAAATGTAAATTCATTCTAATTAAAGAAGATTTTCAGATGTCTCCAACTGATGCCAATTTGCCATCAGATATTGTCACTATTACTAAAAATTAAAAATCCTTTAAATAACTTCTTAAAAACCACTTAGCAGAATTTGACCTGATTTAATAGAAAACATTCAGGTAGGAAAGGCTCAAGTTTATACAAATGATGCCAATCTGACATTAGATATGGCTGCTGTTACTTAACTTAGAAAAACACTTGAATAACTTGTAAAAAAAAATGACCTTGAACACCTTTCAAATGTATGCATAATATGCTATTTAAGAAATAAGTAAGACTGATATTACTAAAAATAGAAAAAATCCCAAATGTTTACACAAGTTTATCTTTGAAACAAACTGCTGAACAGAATATGGCCAGCTTTGACAGGAATCATCCTGGTATAGTGGTCTTTTAATACTGGACAAATGCTGATGTGCAGTCAACAGCATTGGAAGAAATTTTTTTCAGAAAACTTCCTACTGACCCATATTTCTTGGCCAGCTGTGTACATTGTCTATTGTCTGTCATCCTTTATGTGTCGTTGGTCAACATTGGTATTTTCTTCCATATGCACAGTATTGTAGGGAACCATTCTAGATTCAAGAGTAAATTTGTACAATTTCATGCCAGTGTACCATTAAGTATGGTTAGCATTACAGAAAAATAGAAATACCTATAAACTGTGTTTATTTTGAAAAACTACTTGATAGAATTTGACATTTTGTAGAAAGTATTTAGCATCAAAGTATTTCAAGTTTGTACAAATGTTGATAATTGGAAGTCAAATATGGCCACCAGCAATACAAAAAGAAAATTTAAAACTTAATTTTTCTTAAAATTTGCTCATTCAGCCACATTTTTCTGAAAATGTCTGCATCAGGCCTTTAAATGTTTTGCAAATAATGCTACTGTGTCTTAAGATTTGGGCATAGTTACTATAAAACAAAAACCATTCAATGATGTCTCAAAGAATGCTTAATAAAGTTTGACAGTATTTAATAGCATCATCATTCCCTTTTACAGCACTGTAATTTATTCTTAAAGATGGCCACTAGTACTAAAAATACAACCTTTAAATAACTCGGTCTTGAAAACCTTTCTACAGAATTTTTACTAGAGTAGAGCGCATTCTGCTAACTTGGATAACTTGGCCAGGTGATCTTGTATTTGGCTAATTAAGGTAGATGTCAATCAGGTGAGCTATCTCAGACCCACATCTGCCTTGTGTTCATGAATTTACAGGTATTTCTTTTTGAATTAGCATAGTGATTTGTTAAATATCTGCATTGTTAGAGAATATAAAAGTAATGAATCATGCAAATTAAAAAAAAATTAATGCCTTTTCAGTGAGTGAAGTGGCAGGAAAGGTTATATGGAACTGCATGATAGAAGAACCCATCCTTTTCCTGAGACATTTCCTGGAGAAACTCACACACAAGGACAAACAGGTACATATCTCAGTGTGGGAGGAGTGTGTGTCTTTTATAATGTCACAATTATCTTGTACGCATTGGAGCAGCTGTCATTTTATTGGTCACTGCTACATTAGTATCATGTTTTGAGGTCTAAATTTTTGTGTTTTTTATTTCATAAAAAAATATATATATTTTTGGATACTGAAATTCATGGTTTGCCTGTATAAGTTAGCATATTTTTAGGTATTTAATTTCGCTTTTTAACCTCCGCAAATACCCCAAATGAAGAATGCAAAAGAACAAAACTTTGCAGACAACAGATGGTGGTTGCTTCAGTGGTTTAAAGGATACTACCAGTCAACAGTTCTAGCTAGTCAGATATTGAAGTTCATATTTATGATCTCATTCTTAAACCACTGTCCATAAAGTTACAATACATGTGCATGATCTCTTCCTTAAAACATTGTCCATAAAGTTACAGTACATGTGCATGATCTCCTACTTAAAACATTGTCCAAAAAGTTACAGTACATGATCTCTTACTTAAAACACTGTCCATAAAGTTAAAGTACATATATATGATCTCTTACTTAAAACATTGTCCATAAAGTAGCAGTACATGTGCATGATCTCTTCCTTAAAACATTATCCATCAAGTTACAGTACATGTGCATGATCTCATTCTTAACCCACTGTCCATAAAATTACAGTACATGTGCATGATCTCATTCTTAAACCACTGTCCATAAAGTTACAGTACATGTGCATGATCTCTTCCTTAAAACATTGTCCATAAAGTTACAGTACATGTGTATGATCTCTTCCTTAAAACACTGTCCATAAAGTTACAGTACATGTTCATATCTCATTCTTAAACCACTGTCCATAAAGTTATAGTACATGTGCATGATCTCATTCTTAAACTACTGTCCATAAAGTTACAGTACATGTGCATGATCTGTTACTTAAAACATTGTCCATAAAGTTACAGTACATGTGCATGATCTCTAACTTAAACCATTGTCCATAAAGTTACAGTACATGTGCATGATCTCATTCTTAAACCACTGTCCATAAAGTTACAGTTCAGGTGCATGATCTCTTCCTTAAAACATTGTCCATAAAGTTACAGTACATATGCATGAACTCATTCTTAAACCACTGTCCATAAAGTTACAGTACATGTGCATGATCTCATTCTTAAACCACTGTCCATAAAGTTACAGTACATGTGCATGATCTCTTCCTTAAAACATTGTCCATAAATTTACAGTACATGTGCATGATCTGTTACTTAAAACATTGTCCATAAAGTTACAATACATGTTCATGATCTCATTCTTAAACCATTGTCCATAAAGTTATAGTACATGTGCATGATCTCATTCTTAAACCACTGTCCATAAAGTTACAGTTCAGGTGCATGATCTCTTACTTAAAACATTGTCCATAAAGTTACAGTACATATGCATGATCTCTTCCTTAAAACATTATCCATCAAGTTACAGTACATGTTCATGATCTCAGTCTTAAACCACTGTCCATAAAGTTATAGTACATGTGCATGATCTCATTCTTTAACCACTGTCTATAAAGTTACAGTACATGTGCATGATCTTCTACTTAAAACATTGTCCATAAAGTTACAGTACATGTGTATGATCTCTTCTTTTAAACACTGACCATAAAGTTGAACCATCAGTTACTTGCTGAACACCATTGTTACAATTCTCTGGTCACAAACGAAGTAACAGAAAAAACCCCAAACCAACACATATGTAAAACTTACACAATTCAGTTAACAAAGTTATAAATGAAAATGTGAGAGGAACTTACAGTAGTATGAAGTGAATACAGACAAATCCTTATTAATGTCTATGAAAGTCCTAATTGAATGAAAAGTTCCTTATAAATTTCAGCACAGGAAATGATGTTGATTCATTGGTTTTGTCTGAAAAACTGAAGTGTGAGCTTCAGTACTCTGCAGTAATAAGTTCATACACCAAGTTGTTTCATCAGTAACTGTGCTTCAAGCAATATTTCTAGTATTTTATAGTCATGTTGTTCTTTAGGATTAATATGCATGGATAAAATGAAACATGCTTTCATGAGGATTAAAATGTTTTGACAGCACTTGAATGAAGAATTTATTTCAATAAATATTAAACCTAATTTTTATATAATAGTTTTTTTAAAATTTTTTTTTCATTTTCAGTAATAATATTATTTTTAAAACCCTATGCTTTTCTTGCTTTTTTTCTATTCTTACTTTGGTCAAAATATAATGATTTAAGTCGGTCGGTGAGCAGAAATTACAGCTACCGTATCGCGTATAGCATCGTGTGCACTGAAACAGCACTGTGTGCACTGAAACAATATAAAATGAATATAATTCTTATTTTTAAGGGTTAAACTACAACACATGTATAAGCTAGTATTTTATTACCAGAGTAAATAACTTATGAAAAGTTTTTTTTGATCTCTAGGACTGAAACGAAGTGAGAAAATGAAATTAAGATATATGGCTAACTTTTCATGGGGACTTTAAATTTGTGGTTTGGGGCAACACCAGTATCCATGAAAATTAGTGACACTGCAGTGTATCATTTGATACAAAGTTATCAGGTTTTATGCCAGAATTTTGGAACATGTTTAAAATGCAACACACGCACACCAGTCTTGTTTTGTCTGGCATTAATGGAAATAAATGAGTGTTTCAGAACAGGTAAGTTCTGCAACTTTCATTCACACATTGGCAGGCAGTGCTCATTTTAAAAACGTTTTGTGATTTTGACTTGAAGATTCATATATGGAATTCATAAAAGCAGAGAAATTTGTATTGTTTCATTGTATTTGTTTGTTTGGCATCTGTCAAAAGAAAAAGTGAGTACTCTTGGATGGAAAATAAACTTTTTTTCTTAACATTTTTGTGACGTATGCACATTTCTTGACAAATTCTGCACAGTAAGAAAGTTTAGGTAACATGTAACTATTTTAATTTATTCTACAGGAGGAGTTGTTATTCTTGCTGCGGAAAATGTTGACATATTATCGTGAGCTTCCATCACAGATGGCCCACTCTTTGTTCAACTACCTGGTAAGTTTGATCTTTGGAATAAAAAAAATTATCTTTCAAATAAACTGTATAACATTAATGTTGCAAACCCACAACATCTGAAACTTGGGAACTATGAATACAATTGGCATTCTGTAACATTTCAGTTGATTTGATTAATTGGAAATCTATTGTTTCATACTTTTTAAATATACCGTGGAAGATTTTTAAAAGATTTAACAAACTTACTCCATAAGGGCATGCTGGAATATTTCTTATCAGGCATGCCCCCGCCCCCCCCACCCCCCACCCCCAAGTGCATACTGTACTTAACTAGCAGCAAAAAGTTGAGAGAATTGTTTTCAAAAGCTTTTTGCTTTCTTTCTATATTTTATGTCACATGTCAGCAGGATTTTTTTCTTTCAGTTTGTATTGATTTCATTATAGTAATTCACAGCAAATTATTAAAACTAAAAATATTTACATGTCTCATCAACATAAGTCATTTTCTGCCTTTACATTGGTACTGGGGTTTGATAGCTTTGATACAGAATAATAATTTTAAGGTAGCAGCAGAATTATGCATCTCTGCTATTTTTCAGTTTAAAGACATTTTGTCTTATTTGTAAGTCCTAATCATTTTCCTGAAAGTATTTTAAGTAGTGCTACATTTTTTAAAAACATTTCCCTCCAAAATGACCAAACATTTCTTGCTTAAGAGGACATTGTAGACCTATTCATTCATTACATTTTGGCCATTATTTAAAAGGTTATTGATGCTACATGTCAGATTTTTTAAGACTAGATCAGCAATGTTTTATTTTTTTTTTTTTTTTTTTTAAATGAATCTGTCAACACTATTTCAGATTGGTTTTGTGATGTTTTATGTACGTACGCCTCAGTCAGGTGGGAACGAGGCAATTGGTGGGGCTTTGGCACTTTTGTGGCAGGTAAGTAGAGTTAATGAGCCTTGGTTAGAGCAGTGGTTGTGATACTTGTTTAATAACACATTGGTTTTAGGTTGATCAGAAAATAGTTCATCTGAAAATAATTGCAGAACACCACACTTGTGATTATTGATGCCTTTGTTTAATAAAAAAATATATTCAGCAGTTTTTTTAGCCATGTGTTGTTAAACAGGGATCTCCCCCGGTCTACACCTAATAACATAGCATCATACCAAAAGTTCATACACTGTTTTGTCAGTACGAAATTAAGTATAGAATATAAAAATAAAGGTAAATATTTTATTCTCAGCTATAGTACATTGATTCGAGTTTATGAAATAAATGATGGAAAAAATTAAATCTACTGGCAAATGGGTGCATCTCAAAATATTTGTTTTTATTCCACTTCAAGTAAATTGGTTCTCTGGCAGTAAAGTAACCCTTGATCAAATGATTCTGTTATTAACATTCATGGTATCTTGCCACCAATATGTCTCATGCCCGCAACAGATTTGTAAGCTGTTTTGTATTTCAACTTTTTTTGTGCATATAGTTGTGCCTTTCAGGATTATAATTCTCAACACTCTTCCCTAAAGAGTTTGGGTCTTTGATATTTTTTTCCTATGTTGTTGTTGTTTTAATATGGGTTTACCTTAACCTTGCTGCAACTGAATATATGTAGCTTCCATTTCTCATGCAGTCCTTCCTAATATGCTCTTCTCTTTTTTTTTACCTCCCTTTCTGCTGAGGTATGAACCTTTCAGGATTATATTTCATTGGTAGTTTTTGTCTTTATTTAGTGAAGTTAGTCATTTTAATCACAAAATAAAGTTCATTCAAATTTTCCAGCAAGTAAATTTTTAAAAAGTCTTTCTTCTTTATAAATGTCTTTTACTGTAATGGCCAATTTGAGATCACATGCATCCAGGGTTATGATAAAAAAATCCAACATTAAAATTTATTGTTTCTCTGCATGTTTTTATTGTTTAAGGTCTAAAATAGTGCTTATTTTACATGGGAATTAAAACTGCACATCTTTCATTATATAGGAAAACTGTATGTATGAAAGAGGACTTAATTCATTGCAGGTCATTCCAAGTGTTGAAGGAATATACTTCAAGGATTTGAAGCAGACCCTTAAAAAAGAACAGTGTGATGTAAGTTTTTTTTGTTGCCAATCCCATCTGACAGAAAACTGCAAAATAAGTTACCTGTGATAACTGATGCATTCATTTTAGGTTGACTGGTCATAGATCAGAAGAACATATGCGATGGCATGTTGTCCATCATCTGTCATTTTTCATATGATCATTATTACATGATTTTTATCACTACTCGTCCTAAATTACTTGGAAAATTGCCATGAAATGTCACATATGCATTTATCCTATGGTTTGATTGGACCTAAATGGTGCTGAAAATCTTGTTATTGCTAGTCATCCTCATTGGAAAGTCCTGTCAACATAGGGACTTCACATAAAGATTTTTGTTATGGTGTCTAGTTGGTTCTGAGTGAAAATGTTGCTGATCTGACATCCAGTCTTGCCACCATGATGGTCATTTTAAATATCGTGTAATTTTTTTCTCCTGAATGGATGGTCATTTTCACATGGCATATTCACCTAAGTGCTTCAAATGATGTCTAGTAGTCCTGAATGAAAATGGCATTGATCTTACATCGATGATGGCAATAACAGTGCCTCATTTGGAAATCTTGTTATTGCTCAGTATTATAAGAGATGGTTTGAGCACTCAGCAATTAAAACAAAGAAATTGTCTTATCTTTAATTTCTGGAAATTCTTTTAGGTCGGTAAAGCATTTGAAGGACTCTTCTTTATTTGTTGGAATAATTGGTATAAAACAGCTCTCAAGAAAAGATGAGCAGTGAAGAATTTAGAATATCTATCATGAAGTGAATGGTGTGGAAGATGTAGTTACATAGTATTGGTATGAATGAAAGCACTTTCCAGAATTGGAACCTACACATGATAGGGTTGAGAGAGAGGGTATGTTGGGGGTTTGTGGGGTCCATAGGCATGTTTTTGAAACTGTATAGATAATAACCATATATGGAATGAATTTATGAGCATTAACAACATTTGCCTGAGGAAAACACCTGCGTGGCCAAAATTAGACTGCAAGATGTGTTTTGCCACCTGTCTGGATTTGTCCTTTGAGTTATATCTTCAGACATTTTAAATTCCTATCTTGTAATCACATATATATTTGCAGGGAATTTTCAAGTGTGAGCAAATCAGAAACTGCTTAGATCTCAACCTTCAACAATACATGCTGTTTCGTATATGTAATTAAATTGCTTGTGTGTTAGTTTTAAAATTCTTTTTTGTTTTTTTTTTGTTTCATTACATTTTATTGTAATGATAATTTTCATTGGATTTGAATCTCTTTTTTGGAAAATTCACTTGACCCGATTAGAGTGTACGGTTACTTCAGCACTATTTTTAGCTGATAGATTTCATAAACACTAAGCGAAATGATTGGCTATTACCAAGGTCATTTTTGGCCCACGTGTTAGCTGAGTTGTAAACAGCCTTTCTTTTTTAATTTATTTTTAGTGTGGGAATCTGATTCTTAGATAGGGCTATTCTAGCTACATACTAAATGGCCTTTTTTTTATTGTGATGTTCAAATTAGTGGTGGGGCCCCGAGTGGCCAAGTGGTCTAAAGCGCTGTCCGTTACGGATCACTGCCATCTCACCTCTGTCTGCGTTGGTTCGAGTCTAAGATTCGGCGAATGTGGATATGTGAGAAAGCTTGCCAGTAGCTTCTCGTGGGTCGGTGGTTCTTTCCGCGGATTTCCCGGTTTCTTCCTCCACCATTAATACTGGCCGCCATATATAGCCTATCGTGTGCTGAAAAATGGCGTTAAGCCCCACAACAACAACAACAACAACAAATTAGTGGTCACGTAATCCATCACATGAGCCACCATGTGATCTAAAATAGAGGCTTAAAACAGCCAATTGGTAGTAGATTAGTCCAGTCGTATCTTTACACCTTGAGGATACAAAGTGTCTCAATTGTTGATGTCAGATTGTTTTTTTTGAATTTAATAATTCATTCTCTAGAAAACTACACAAGTGCTTCATATTTATAAAGTTCTGGGAGAAAAAAATTCAGTGGAAATTTATTCTGGAATTCTAAACGGAAACATTATAAACTGATTCAATCGAGGATCTGTTGCCATCAGTACAACCTCATCTGACGTCATCGCCTTCCATATTGGAATTTCATCGAGATTCGAACCTGGATTCAATTAGAACTGTTTAGTGATAGGACTTATATTTTTTTAATTTTAGGATTAATTTTTGGATTATATTCACAAACCGTAAGTCCTATTACCTATTTTTACATTGTTTTCTTGGGAAATAAATTATTTTGTTAAAACTTACAAAGCTTGTTGGTTTCACTCTTTTCTTTTGTTACTTTTGTACAAGCCTACACATAACAATGCGGTTACAAGGCATAGAAAGATATATTCATTAATGTGACATACTTTCCTCAGAGATTATTCCATAACTCTCAGAGATCTGGCTCTTGGGGACTGCTGTAAATTATTTTGAATTAATTTGTGTCAAAAATATTTTAGCCAGGTACTTTGGAAACTTCTGAGTTTCCCATCTTATTACAATAATATAATTGAAGGACATGGGATGAATTCATTTTTGTGACATATTTTTTCATTTATGTGAGATATAGAGAGGGACTGGCTCTTGTGATCATCAACCCTATTACTACATATATACATACTATATGAAACAAGGCAAATGCACATACATTGAATTAATTTGATTTCTATAATTCATTGATGTCATTTACAGGGGATATGGCCTCTTGATTGTATGTTCTTCTAACTATGGTTTCCATAGTATTTTATTGCCAAAGGTATTTAGATACAAATGAATCACAGCATGTGGCTTTATCTTGATGATACTTTCAAGCATTCCACTTTTTCACTTAGAATTATGGCCCCAGAGTGCCTGTTCTCCTGACTTTAGTCTCAGCAGTATTATTTTACTAAGTATTGTTGTATTATAACCATATTTGGTATATATCTATACACTGACAAGTCCTTAAATGAGTTGGATTTTCATCCTTCTCCATTACCCTTAAAAGGAGATTTTTGCCCCTGAAACTTGTTCTTCCTGACTTTGATTTCCATCTTTGTGAAGGGGGAACTTTGCAATGGCACCCATCACATACAGCTCTCATTTTTAGCTCTTCTGGTCATTGCAGCCATCATGAAATCTTGTTATTGCTATTTTGTCTGGAATGGATGGTCATATCAAATGGTGTGTTCACTGAAAGATGTTTAGTTGGTCCAAAATAACTTGATATCCAGTATTTTAGATAGTACATAACAGATAACAGTAATTCAGCAACTTATCTCCACCACATACCCACCCAACTTACCTCCACCACATACATCACTGTCACTGCCAAACCTTAATTTTTCAGAGGTTCCTTGGTAATTTGCACCCTCATCCATGCCATGCTCTATGTTTTTGGACCCAATTGTGTGTGAGTTATTGAGGGAGAGATGTACTTCACAAAATGTGTGCCACCGAAAGATCCAGTATGGCTGCTATAAGAACCATCTTGAAAATCTTGTTATTGCCACTCCTCTTGAATGGATGGTCTTATCAGCATGGGTTTTCACTAAAGACCTTTTATGATGTATACTTTGTCCTAAATGAACATGGAACTGATCTGACATCTGATACTGCTGCCATGTTAGCCATCTTGAAAATGTTGTTACTCCTCCTGAATGGAAAGTCATATTGGCATGGGATTTCACCAAAAGACTTGTTAAGATGGCTAGTTGGTATTAGATAAAAGTGGTATTGATTTGACATTAGTATTGCTACCATGGTGATTACCATGCATACAGTGTTATTGCTGATCCTCTTAAATGGAAACATATCAACACAGCTTTTGCAACAAAAGACTGATTATGATATCTAGTGGGTCCTGAATGAAGATGGGGATGATCTGACTTCAAATATGGCTGCCACAATGAACATACTGAAATTCTTGTCACTAATTCTCCTCATTGGATGGTCATATCAGCATGGAGTTTTCACTGGAAGTTTTCTAATGGTATCCAGTTTGTTCTAAATGAAAATGGTGCTGATCTTACATCCAGTATGACTGGCACAGTGGCTAAGTCATGTTTCAGTACTCAGAAGTTAAAATAATGAAATGGTCATACCTTAGAATTCCTGAAACTGTGTCAGTCTCTTTGAGGCACTATTGTTTCTGGATATTTTTACTGCTATACAGGACAATCACACACCTACACCCACAGAAACTTAAGGAATTTAAAATTTCATTTTAAAATATAATGCTGATGGAGTGAAAAATTAGAATATTTAATTAACCGCTGCATATTTTTCATGCATGTAACATATACAGTCTTATATTTCCTAATTTCAGCCACACATCCTGATCTCAGCTAATGTTCCCATGGCCAAGAAGATCATAGTACATGGACCTGATCTCACTGGTGTCCCATCTCAATTCCCTGTTCATGAGGTGAGATATGTAGTTTGTTAGACATTTTATAAAATTAAATAAATCCAGTTAAATGAAACTGAATATTTGGTGGGTGTCAATTTTTATGGGTATCAGTTTTCATGGGTATCAGTTTTTATGGTTTTTAGTATTTGTGATTTTGCAGTAATGCTAAACGTATTTTAATCATATTAAAATTTTTGGTTGTGTCTCTGATGGGATAATGGTCCTATTGTCTTCACAGGTTATCTGATCTTTCAATTGGTGGTTTATAATTGCCACATAATTCATTAAAGTATTTGGTGAATAAACATGAATTCACAGTGTCAGATTTCATCATCATCCATCATTCATCATCTAATTTTTCTTTTTATGGAATTGAATGTATACTCTCCGAATCAGCAGAAATAATAATAACAGTATGACTTATTCAAGCTATTTGTCTTTTGAAGGAGCCATTTGTGTTAATACACTGTACCTTTTTCAATGTAGCACCATATACTATTGATGACACTGTTTGAACAAACTTTAAAAATTATCCTTGAGCTTGTTCAGTTTCAAATTGAACTTGGAATTCTGCTAATTTATATTATGCATTTCATAACATTAACTTTCTCTTCATTCTCCTATTTTGTTGAATTAAGAAGATCATAATTTGTATTAACCAGTGTAGCTATAGTTTTGATATCATGCAGTTATTACATGTTGTTGAGTTTAATATGAAGTTTCATTAACCAGTAAACCTAATATTGACGGAAGCAAAACAAATATATGTTTGCTGTTTCGTAAAACTTCATTTTCACAGAAACAAATGTTTGTAATTGATTTATTGAATGATTTTGTGCAAGATTTTGAAATTAAATTTGTTTTCGAATAGTAAAAATGCCAAGGCCATAAAAAGTAGAGCATGAAAAAATGTAAAATTCAGCGATGTCATGACAGTCTAAGATAATTTAATTACAAATCATGTGACATAGATTCATCAGATGAAATCACACAGGAATCTTGTTATATATGTTTACATTGTGAAATTGGACAAGGAATTTTACGATATACTTGCATTTTCAGGACACACAGTTTATCACAATCCTGCAGGAGAGCTTGGAATTTTTCAACATACCAGAAGAAGAACATGGTTCCTACTATCTGGTAGACACGAAGTCCAGTAAGTTCTATTTATTGTTTTCATCAAAGAATAGCAAGATTTAGGTAGTACTAGCATTATCGTAGCCTCGCCTGGCACTCGGCATTAAGAGGTTAGCGTTAGGACTGGTCGGCCTGGTGTCAGGATCATGTGACTGGGTGGGACATGATGCCAAATGACACACACACAAACACACACACTCATTATTGTAGTTGTTGTCATAATTAGCATAGACATCCACTTGAAGTGTTCACGTTTGACTCCACATATACAAAATGGTTGCTGTTATAGATATTAAAATTTATGGGTGAATTCATCAATGAGATTATACCCCACCACTAGCAAAGATAGGGCATGGTAGCCTGCTTTTCAGGGATGGATGATATTCAGTTATTGTTATTGAAACATACAGCAGAAGAGTAGGCAAGATGTAACATTCATGAACTTTATTTTTGTTCAGTCCAAGATCTACATCCAGATCTGATGCTTCTAGTGGTTAGTAGTTGCTTAGCCTGGGTTGATGTATTTTACATTTAGAGTCATTCATTATTATTATTTTATACACTTTGTGTTCATAACTATGTTCACTTGCCACAAAGCAATACATTTGCATTGCGCTCCCATCGCAGAGCTGGGCATATTGTTTTGCTACTGTTTGTCCATGTGTCTGTCCCAAATCTTCTTCAGCATGGTGACACAAACCACTAAATTTAGAGCCATGACATTTTTTTATGCACTTCAGTATCATTATATGTAGATCACATTTTCATCACCTTAACACAGCTTGTCAGTTTTGTTACAAATTTGTGAATTTTTTATTGTTTTGCTGTTTTGACTTAAATATTCTTAGAATGAGTGAGCAAAATACACTGGAGGTAGACAAAATCATTTGGTAGGGTTAATTGTATTTATATGTAGTTTATCTGATTATATGATCAAATCATTACTGAATTGTTTCTGTTTGACATTAAAAAGCTTAATTGATTTCAGCCTTTTCAATCTTATTAGCACAAATGGTTGAAACTTCTTAGCATAATTGAGTCCAACCCACTTGAGGTAGACAGTTGAAATGTTTGGTATGCTTCTTAATATTTACATGTAGAAGACCTGATTTAGATTGTTATGCCATTAAAATTGTTGGGACTTGGATGTTGTTTGGTCTGATGGACACAGATCTTGTTTTATTGTTTTGTATATTATGAAATTTGTTCAGGAAGGACGACTTTTCGTATTAAGCTATGTTGGCATTAGTGATGACCAAAGTCATTAGTGCCAATAAAAATTCTTAGATGCAGATCCATTTTAACAAATGTAACATGTTTGGCGATTTAAAATTTAGGGACATATACTGTTGTCTGCAGATTTTTGCCTTGAAGTTGCTGACATCAATATGTGCAATATATTTTAAAGATTGTACAAATAATGCAAGTTTCTTAGAAAGGAATATACGAAAATACATTATTTGGCCAAAATTAACCTTTTATTTTTTAAATGAAAAAAAATTTAGTGAAAGAGAGGTCATTAATATAGAAAATACAAGTTAATAATGGGTGATAATGAAGGTTGAATAGGAACCAGATCCAGAATGGAAAATTTTATGGTGCAGCTTTTTTTTTTCACGTGCACTAGATAAGAATTCTTTATGACTGCATGTCCATATGACTGAATTAAAATATAAATGAATTTTAAACATAGAACACATACAAAGCTACAGAGTATATACCTTATTGTCAAATAACAGAATTATTTAAGGCATTTAAAGAGTAATTTGTTAGATATATCTGTAATCCAAAAGTTCAAATGAATATCATAGTTCCAGTTTGTAAATGCATTTTTTATGTCAAAATGAGACAGTCGTGTGAATAAATTTGCATGACAACCAATATGAATGCAAGGTTTCTCACATTTCAGGAGTAACTTGTTAGTTTAATTATCATAAGACTAATTTTGTGTCGATAGATGCTTCCCGATAAGGTCACTAGCAGACGATATTCTGCCGATTTAACCTGGACAATGGGCAACCTGGCAGTTTCTTCTATATGTGATCACCAAAATTTACCATTTTTAATAAAGCGCACTGAAGCAAAGTCAACTTATAAATCACAAATATAGATATTAACAGAAAACTTAATTTGCATTCTGTTTATATATGTAATTTTTGTAAGAGTATCTTGAGATTCAGTGAATTTATTTCAAATACCGTACACCATATAAAGTCAACGGTAAATCTGCCAGCTGACCACAAATATGGTGGCTGATGACGACATTCGGGAACTATCTATACAATTTCATAAATGCTTTGATGTTTTTGACAATTTTTATGGTTGAGTATCATAAATCTTTAATGTAGCACTAATGGTCTTCCAAAAGTCATAGATTTTTACTGTTTGTTATGATTAGAAAACAAGTGAAATCAAATGAGATGTTTCACAAGGGGGGAAAAAAATCATTGCTTTCTTTCTCACATTAAACTTCGGGAGATAAAAAGATTGAGGGGAGGGGCTTTGCTTTGAACAGCTAAATTCTCTTCAGTTCACACATGAAGGAGATAAAAAGGGTTTTCATGTTGTTTGAAAGGAACTAATTAAATGATAATGAATTGATTTTCATAGTGTTATTTTTTATTTGAAATCATTAAAGAATGAATCAGTTATATATGGAAACTAGATGTAAAGAAATATAATGAATTGGTGAAATAAACTGACAGAAAAAGTTTTATGATTTGTGCTCAAAAGTACATGTGTACAATGTGATGTAATTTTATGTCAGCATCTTGGCACATTGTTCTTTAAAAATTATATTAATTTAAACCTTTCGAGAAAATGTTTCATGACATCATATGATAAAATAAGTCTCATAATAAATTACTATTTTCATATTATTGGAATAAACACCAGATTTAACAAAGAAGAAAAACAAATTGATGTCTCTGAATGTTTGTTTGGTTCTTTTTTTGTATTTTCAGATCAAATCCACAACCTGAACTCCTATGTACGAGACTTTTACTTCTTCCGGAGGAATTTTTACCCACAGCTAAGTTTGGTACACATGAATCCAGAAGAGGCATTAGATTCTTTGCATAAACAGGTATGTACTCTCAGTGGTTATTCATTATTGGGCAGCCAGTATCATGTATAATGCATGGTCTATATGAACAGTTGGTGAATAATGAGTCATTCATTACAATAATTGTATGTGTCAGTTATGTAGTTTTAGAATCTAAGAGAATTAGGGTGTTACTCCTTCCCATAAGAGACCGCTCTGGTGGCCTAGTGGTTAGAACGTCCGCCTTGGATGTGGGAGGTTGTGGATTCGAACCTCAGCCGAGTCACAGACCTGCCAACCCTTATGATTTTGCCGTAAGTCTTACGAAAATGACCCTAAAAATACAGACTTACAGAATAAAAGCAAAAACTATGGAAAAATGATTGTTGCCGAAAAATTTGAATAATTGGTTCATCCGTGTTTGATCTGGATCCAGCTTTTATATTAGAATTAGTGGAATTAGGTGTGGAACCAGACTAACTTTACAGCATTACCTCAGATGCTTCAAACTGCACATATTTTGTCATGCAAAGCTTCTGCATGATCAAACTGTTGATTATAGAATTTGTAAAATAGACTGGTGTCCAGCAAGCGAGACATGCTGAAGATGAAAGGGAAAATAAGCCTCTTAATAAGCATTAATAATCAACACAGAAGAATCAAAGGAATATTCAAATTCTTGTGAATAAAAGCAGGAAGGGACACAATTACGTTTATTGGACATCACGTGCCAATTTGAATATGTCTCATGGTGGTCATGCGAATTGGAAACAAAAGTTCAAAGAATTATGACAAGTTCAGAGATAGCAACAAGCCATTGAGCTGTATTTGGTTTGGAACTGAAGTTTGTGCAACAGTACTAGTGGTAAATAACATCTACATGTACTTTTCAGTTGAACATAATGTTTACCGTCATTGCCTGTTTCGAATACCGAACTTTCAGAAATGTTTTCCAGCTTTACAGTAGCAGTTTATGATATTTTGTTTCACCTTATTGAAAACTGGTCAAACTTAGGAAAACAAATCAACTACCTTACTGAGATGGTCTTGTCATGGTTGGCAGGTCTGGAGTCATACCAGAGATTTATGTAAATGGTACTAACATTTTGTGTTTTGGTCAATCACACTCTCTTATAAACAATGTAACTCAAAAATGATTGATCCAGTCGACCAGATTTGATATTTAGATACATTTAATTATATTAGACTTCTTTTGATTGATGTAAATTTTGCATTTGTCTTTTTTACACATTTTGAACTTTGTGGACATGAACCATATTAACTGAAAAGCCTTATAAGCACGTTTAAGCAAAGTTTGTTAAGGTAGGCAAATAAAATTTGGTACCGGTATTTTGCATTAATATTTTGATGACCAGATTACCAGAGGACCAGCACTGCTCTGGTGGCCTAGTGGTTAGAGCATCTGCCTCTGTTGCGGGAGGTCATGCGTTTGAACCCTGGCCAAGTCATACCAAAGACTTACAAAAATGGTACTAACAGCTGCCTCACTAGGCACTCAGCATTAAGAGGTTAGTGTTAGGACTGGTCGGCCTGGTGTCAGGATAATGTGACTGGGTGGGACATCATGCTACATGTCTGCAGCATGATGCCCCAGTGCTAGACATCACTATACACTGGCACACTGCAGACATCGTAGCGATCTGACTGAAAAATTGTTAAAGCTATGATAAAAATCAAATCACACATACATGCACATGCACACACACACACACACACACACCAGATGACCAGCTGGAGAATCAGATGTAATAATAATAAAGACTTAAATGCAGAGTCAAAACATGCAGAAATACATTAGTAAACGGTAAGATTAACTGGTTTAATGTTGAGCTAAAACATGTAAAATTAGATACTAATAATAATATTTTATTATTTCAGGTATTAGTGTTGAAGTTTGTGGAGATAGGGAAGGTATTGTTCACAACTGCAGTACTGGACAGCACAGCTCAGCATCAGGTAGGAACTTGGTTGATTTATTGACATAGTTTTGGTTTCACTGCAAAAATTAATTTTTGTATACCAGTCATACCTGCTGTACTTGATATCAGTTAACACATGAGCCTGTAGTTTTGAAAGGAGTATCTGTTGAACATGCAGTAATTTGTATGATCTCATCTACATTAGGTCATGAAGTAATTTTCATGATCTCATCAACATTAAGTCATGAAATGATCTCAACATTAGGTCATGAAGGAATTTGCATGATCTCATCAACATTGGTCATTAAGTAATTTACATGATCTCATCAACATTAGGTTATTAAGTAATTTACATGATCTCAACATTAGGTCATTAAGTAGTTTACATGATCTCATCAACATTAGGTCATTAAGTTATTTGCATGATCTCATCAACATTAGCTCATGGAGAAATTTTCTCCATTTAGGTAGAATTATAGTTCTTTTTAGTTGAATAGAAAGACCATGATGGGTCATGGTTGGATGCCATTCTCAGTTTGTTAAAATGTAAATCAGTTTATTCTTATGATAAAATGGTGTTGATTTTACTAAAACAAATTAGCACATTTTAATTATAATGAACATTTTGAAGGTCAGAATAAATCACATAATTCTCACTGATTCATTATGATTTATCTTGTTAGTAGTGTTTGTAGATCCTTTGCATTGACATCTGTTGTGTTATTTATTTTTTATTTGCTCTTTTTCAAGATCCAGAACCATGTTGCTTTCCTGCACGAAGAACTGCTGAAACTCCCATCATTTCCAAGGAAAGCCCTTGAGGCGGAGTTTAGCCTGTATCATGGCAACCTTGGAAAGGTGACTTAACTTACACACAGTGAAAAAGAAAATTTAAAGTTTTGAAATGATGTGAAGGAAATCATTGACAACAGGAATATCTTTAAACTGTAAACACTTAGCAATTTTTCTTTTATTACTTGTATGATAAATTACAATATTACTTTTCTCATTCCAAATTTTATCATATTTTTCAGGAAATCTATGGTCTTGACACTCTTCACAAGTACTCTTGGGTCAAGGTCAGTATGCTGTTCATTTCTGTGAAAATATAATTCTGACCACCTTTTTAAAATATTAAGACTTTATTATAATTAAATATTTGGGGGGAATTGGTATCACTTTCAACCATTCTTAAATACAAGTCATTTGCTTTAGTAATGTCATTGCTCTTTAGCATTAAGGGAAGTGATATTCTCAGCTTTATACAATACACATATTATAAATTTCAACCAATGAATTTATAGGATTTTAATATATCTGTGTAAGGTCTTTCTGATTGGCCATTTAATATATCTTTGTAAGGGTCTTTCTGAGTGGCTAGTGTCAAAATTTGAAGCATTGAAATCCAGAATATACTATTGGAAACTTGAAAATCATTAATATTTTTAATCATTAATATCTTAACTGTCTCGGTCTGGTGATATCATAACTGTCCCTGTCAGTAATAACATAACTGTCCCTGTCTGGTGATATCTTAACTGTCCCTGTCCAGCAGTATCTTAACTGTCCTTGCCTGGTGATATCATATCTTGTCAGTAATATCACAACTGTCCTGTCTGGTGATATCTTAACTGTCCCTGTCTGGCAATATCGTAACTGTTCTTGACTGGTGATGTCATATCCATTCCTGTCAGTAATATCAGAAATGACCCTGTCTGGCAATATCTTAACTGTCCCTGTCTGGTGATGTCTTAACTGGCCATGTCTGGTGATATCATAATGGTTCCTGTCAGGTGTTATCATAACTATTCTTGCTAATAATATCAGAACTGTCACTGTCAGGTTGTGGTAAAGTAATATTGAGAAAAGCATGTTTGGCTCTGCTGAAAAAAGTTTTAAAAGTGCTGTTTCGATAGGCACAAAATTTATATTTTTAGTGATTTGAATAAATATCTGTCTATATGTATGTAGTGGATCTTTTACTGCTGCACATTCATTTTACAGGCTGTGCATATGTATCTATTTGTGACATGAAAAGAATCATTAATATCCTCAGTTCTTTATGATCAAAACTGTTGTAGCACAATTTAAACAGAAATTCCTTTGTTGCACTAATATCTTTATCTGTCATGATATTAAACTGAACCTACAGTCACTTTACTGCATTTTGCATTTGAGATTCACTAGGTAAAAATAAAACTGTTGAAAAGTTGCTTGCATTATTTTTTTCTTTTTCTTTGTTAGCTTGTGTACACAATGTTCATGTCAATGACCAGCTCATTCAATTGGTCCAGTGACCTGCCCCTGTTCCTGAATGTGGTCAGTGGATGCATTCTCCTGAATTGTGAGGATACAGCATTGCTTCGTTACTGTCTGGGCATCTTCATCAACTTCAGCAGGCGTTTCAAGCATATCTTCTCTATGAATGGGTAAGAAGAGATGCTCTTGGCTTTCTACGAGTCAGTTTTTGAAACTTGTATGATTTATATTTGGCACTGCATTAAGTAAGATGAGACCTATATCATTGTTATTTTCTAATCCACCTTTGTCAATCTAGGGCAACTGGAGGCCACATTGTCTTGCGGCAGTCTGTGCACAGATTCTGAGATTAAGTTCAAAGAGTTACTTTAGAAATGAATGTCAATTCAGTTTCTTTTGTATGTTCTGATATCAACCACATTTTTATAGTGCAGTTTACAAGATTCTATCTTTTCTTTCAGGTCAGTATTATATTGAAAATACAAAAACTTTTGAATCATAACATGTTGCATTAGAGCTAAATATGTTTGTAGGAAATAGTGTTAATGTGTCAGATGAGTTTGATTTCATTTTGCTATTATATGTCTCAATGGTCAGTATCAAAGCTTAATTATAATTTTAAATGGCTACTAAATAAGTAAGAACAGTGTCGTATTTGGCTGCTTTTTTGTGCTGTGACTTTTTATACATGCAGATTATAACATCTGTTCTGTATTTTAAGTGATGTAATATTTCAGCTGTTTTCTTATAATCTATTCATTACTGTGTTCTTTTCTGAAGCAGATTTAATTGAAGATGGCCATATTAAATTTTGCACTTTTTATCTTGTTTTATAGCATGTTTTACCCTTTAGGTCACCGAGTTATGTCAGGCTCCTAATCAGTAACTGTTTTGTTATAAAAGTGGAAAATGGTGGTATATATCTTTTTATCATGGTGTACAGATCCCTCAGCATAAAGCTCCTTGGTATACCACTGCCCTTCTTACAATGCATGATGTATAGTTATGAGTCCTGTCAAATTTACTATTTGTGTATTACATAAATTTCCTCTTTTTAAAGAAAAGGATTACCTCTACATATCAGTTATTGTACATTGCCAGTGTTGCATCTATAGTCTTTTAATACCTGCCTGTGACGGGTACAAACTTAGTAGTCATTATTGGCCAGTTACGGTATTAAATAGCTTTAGTTGCACAAAAATTAAGTCCTAATGCATTGTTCATGTTTTATAATTGATTAATCATATCCTTGATACTATTTGACTTTCTGGAAATTCCCCAACTAAAACGAATGTTTCCCTGAAGTCAAAACGTAATATACCTTGCTCTGATTTGCAGATATCCTTTGGAACTCTTGTCATATTTTTGACATGTGGTCTTGGTTATTTGCTTGGCTGCTTGGTCAAGTCAAAATTATTGATAGACTAAAGTAGAAGGGTGAGTGAAAATTTCAAAATTTATCAAATGCACATGACCAATTATTTGAAAAGATCTCAGGCAGTGTTTCTGAGGAATGGGTTGGTGAAAAAAGGTTATTAATATTATGATTTGCCTCTGGGCTTGTTCAAAATGATGGATTTTGTTATTTGGTTTACAGTTTACAATTGTAGTTACAGTAATGCAGCAATTTAGGGTATTGATATAGTATTAGTCAACCTTTTCCCTTTCAGTCTACAGTCATGGATGTAGTTATGGTCAACCTTTTCCCTTGCAGGGGATAAGTTATGGTCAACCTTTTCCCATGCAGTTTACAGTCATGGATGTAGTCATGGTCAACCTTATCCTCTAATTTTAAAGTTTTGTATATATTCATGATCAGCCATATCCCCTAAAGCAGTTTACAACTGTGGAATATAGTAATGAGGAACATTTTAACTTGCAGTTTACAGTTGTGGATGTAGTCATGGTCAAATTGATCTCCTCAATTTACAGTTGTGGATATAGTAAAGGTCGACCTTATTCACATCAGCAAGTTAGGGTTGTGGATATAGTAATGGTCAACCTTATCCACTTATTTTACAGTTGTGGATATAGTGATTGTCAACTTTATCCCCTTATTTTACAGTTGTAGATATAATATTTTTTATCCCCTGCAGTAGTTTAGGGTTGTGCATATAGTAGTGGTCAATCTTATTCCCAGCAGCAGTTTAGAGTTGTGGGTACACTAACAGCTTAATGTCATTGGTATATATAGATTTTGACACATCACTTTTCATCAGTGTAAATTGTACAGAAATAGCCGGCCAAATTCTGTACTGTGTAGAGTTGCCCTTGAAATAATTGGTACTTACATGTTTATTTGTCGTTTCAGATTTTTGTACATCATGCCCACTATTCTAAAGGTGTACAGTAACAATCAGCCAAATCCTGTTCTGTGTACAGCTTTGGAGTTTGTCTGCAAGCAGTTCTATTTGCTGCATAGGAAACCATTCATTCTGCAGGTAATTTTCATCATACCCATTATACTCTTAAGATTTGACATAATGTTGTGTAGCATATGAGTAAATTCTTAGGGAACTGGTTACTAACTTGACTGGTCGTTGGGATTGTCTGTTGTGTCAGTCTGTCAGTTGTCATCCATCTGTCCATTAGCACAAGTTTGTTATTGCTAGTCCTCCTAAACTACTTGGAGGATTGCCATGAAACATCACCCACACATTCATCCTGTGGTCTAGTTGTCCTAAATGTAAATGGTTCATTTTGGATGTCCAGTATGGTCATGTTCAGGGACAGGTGCCAAGCCACCAACATCATTACTTTGAATGCCTCGATCTTGCAGCTGTTTCATTCTCATGCATTTTCAATAGTTAGCTCCAGTTACCATCAAAGGCTACTGTTTCATGATTTTTTACACTTTCTGGCATCATGGTGGACTGGATATTTGTCACAATAAAGTTTTGTCAGACCTAATGGACAGTTACCCATAATTCCTCACCCTGTTTCATAAATGGAACCTCGTATTGTTTTTTTTTTTTTTTAACATGGCTGAATTTAGATCAGTTCAGATCTTTACTAGAATTTCGCTGTTATCATGCAAGACGTGCTTTCTGGTAGGCTTAGCTTCAGCATGCAGACTGAGCGAGTTACATATCCTTTTAATGGACTTAAACTATCTCAACATCAGTAAAGAGGGCTCCATGGTCCCAAGACATGACAGGCTTTGTAGCTAAGAATAGGCTGCCTACAGTTGGCAATAAGAGAATCTTCATACACTCCCTCTTTTTGATAGCTAAGAGGAGCAACCATGCAAGACCTTATCCATTCAAGCATTACTTGAAGCGCAGAGACAAAAGTCAATGAACAAAAAGCATCAAACCATACAGGAACCTATCAGTTCAAGCATTACTTAAAGTGCACAGAGAAAAGTCATGGAACAAGATGATGAAAGCCAGGAAAGATGCTGTCACCTCATAAGCCCTATCATCATGGCAGAAGTGGGTTTTTATGTTTGGCATACTCTGAAGTCTCAAGAGATCAGAGTCACCTTGTGATGATTTCATCTCATGAAATTCTGATGAGATCATGGAGCATTGCTTTTGAAAGTAGCATTTAGATCTGAGACATAAAAGAAGTCATTGGCTGGCATGCACAGTCAGCCTTCATAAGTTTTTATCTAGATTTGCACAGACAAGATTTGAGTCTGGTGGGTCTAGTGGCTGCTGCCCAGATGACCATTAAACCCAGCTGATGTCAGGACAATCTCCTCATTGAAAGCAGCCTAGCACTTTTGCTGGTTTCATCCTGGAAAAAAAAACAAATTATCAGTGAGAAGAATTCATTCATTTCTTTGCCAGATGTTGTTGTCATGGATCTTGTGTCCATTGGTGTTCTGCTCTCTAGCTGCATAGAATGGCTGTCCTTCATATAGGAATCCAGTCATTTTTCCCTCAAAGGGTGCCTATCCTAAAGATAGGACGCTCTCCTGATGTTGCATGTTCTTCTAACATTGATGTGAATGCAAAAGTATTACAAGAAGAAAACATATTTGTTAGTAAATTATGTTTCTCGAAGAATACTTAATCACTTATGATAAAACCCTCACAACCTCCATGCAAATGAGAGCATCCTAGTTGATAATTCTGGTGACACCTAGTCAAAGGGGAGGTAATTGGCTGGAGTTTCTGTCTTTGTCTCTATTGTTTATGGATGGAAATTGATAATTGTTTGACTTTTAAAGAGGGATGGATTTGAGAGGCAGCAAAGTATATTTTGCTGATGTTAGTGTAATAGGGTAAATATTCTTGGAGAAACATAATTTACTAAAAAACTGTCTTTTTAATCATAGAGTGGTCATTATGGAAAATAATTATACATTTCCTACATGACTGATTTAGGAATGTAACATCTGTTTCTTTTAAACTGCAAAATTCAGCAGTGATCATTTATACTTAGGAAGAAAGAGTGCAAGACATTTTTGAAGATTAATTATATTTGTTTCTAACTTGATGAAATTGAGTACTAATGTTGAATCTATTAGTACAAGTAAATTTCTGTGGCATCATATTAAGACTGTGTGTAGGTGTGTTTTGGAATTTTATTGTAGCTTTAACAATTTTTCAGTCATATCGCTACAATGTCTGCAGTTTGCCATTTTATAGTGATGTCTAGCACTGGGACATCATGCCGCAGACATGTAGCATGATGTCCCACCCAGTCACATTATTCTGACACCAGGCCAACCAGTCCTAACACTAATCTCTTAATGCTGAGTGCCTAGTGAGGCAGCTGTAAGTACCATTTTTATAAGTCTTTGGTATGACTTGGTCGATGCTTGAACCCATCATATTAAGAAATAAAATTATTTCAATTTCAGATGTTTGGAAGTGTTGCCCCAATACTAGACATGACTTTTGCAGCCACAGGTCTTATTGACTGCAGCAAGGTCAGTTTTATACATTGCTTTTTAGGAAGTGATTATCAATTTCTTCTATGCATCTAGTGAAACCTGTGTGGAAAGGACAGTAAAATGAGTAAAATTTGTGAACAAGTGTCATATATATATATATATATAGAGAGAGAGAGAGAGAGAGAGAGAGAGAGAGAGATAGAGATAGATCAATTCTGCATGACAGAATTACACTTTATTTCTTCCCATGCAATAGGTTCAGCCAGACTCTCTCTTCAAGCTCCTTCTGGCGCTGGAGAAGGATTGCTCTGACAACCTGAGTGTTCTTGATGTTGTAGAAGGAGAGAAACCTCTCAAGGCTCTGGTAGGTGTTACTGCACTGTATTATTTGGATTCATTTTTACTTAACACAAACTTTAAACTCAGAACTTGTATATATTTGATGTTTTATATATTCAACAGATTTGTTAAATTAAAAGGCATTTTCTTATATAACTTCAGTTTAGAACATATCTTTATTTATTTGAGTTTATCACAAGTTTGAACTTAGGTTATGAGTGGAAAGACTTGTACCTTTAAAGTAGGAAGGGGATAAAATGTTTTGCCCATCTGTTTGTGTTGTCTTTTTTCATTTGCATTCATGTGTGTTTGGTTTTTCATTCACAGCTACTATCCAGGACCCAGTTTTTTTGCTTACACGTATAAAAATGAATATGTGGATGCATTACAGTGAGAGTAACTCAGCCATTCCAAGAGATGTTCACTATGATCTAATTTTCATGCATGAGTGACTTCTGTATTCTCAGATTTAAGTTCATTGCATCTCACTATTTTGGATCATGTTTAATCTACACTTCATGAAAATTTCATACCTTTCTAAGATTGAGAAGAGTATCACAACTGTATGAAAAAATGTCATTCTTTGTTTCACACTCAGTATCTTGGACACTGTATCACCTATTATCTTAACAATTGGTATGCATTGCAAGGAGAGTAACTCTACCATGCCAAATGAAGGTCACTGACATAATTCTCATGCTTTTAGCTATTTGTTTATCTCACCATCAATATCATGAACCCTATTTCACCAACAATAATGAAAATTAGTGACTAAATGCAAGAAGAGTCACTTGGCAGTATTCTTGAGTGATATGTATTGTCACCTACCTGCCTATTTCCCTCAGTATCTGAACCCTATTTCACCTCCATTTATGAAAATTGGTATGTGGTTGCTTTTTATGGAGAGCAATTCAGCCATCTAATAGTGGGTCTCTGCAACCTAATTTTCATCCTTATGTGATTTTTGTGAGCCATTGGTTTGCTGCATCATCCATGTCTCTTGCACTAATCACCTAGCATAATCAAACTTTCTTTGATGAAACTTTGTATGTTGGTGCATCTTAATGAGTAGTATGTGGCAGTAATTTTTCCCACCTACACACAGTAGTTAAGTTGATGCCTTACGTTCCCAACCAGAGGGTAACAGGTTTGAGGTTGTCATGGTGTATTTCCATTGCCTTAACATCTCTTCTCCATATCAGCAGGGCAGAATGGTCTAAAGTTTTTTGCCTTTGCTGATCACTGCCATCTCACCTCTGTCATTGTGGGTTCCAGTCTTGGGCTTAGTCATTGTGGGTATGTAAGAAAGCATGCCTGTAGTTTTCTGTGGCTTGGTGGTTGTTAAAGGTTGTTTTCCCAGTTTCTTCCTCCATCTGTTACACTGGCCACCATGTATAGCCTACAATGTGATGAAAAATGGTATTAAGCCCAAAACAGCGAAAACAACAACAACCATACCAGTCTCTACATTTTTGGTTATCCCAAATGTGCTTGGGAGGCTTGGTAGCTTAGTTGGTAAAGCAAGGGACTCATAATCCATTGTCATGGGTTTGACATCCACTAGGCCAGCCAGAATTGACTGGCTTTGTTTTGGTTGAAGGATACTAAGCTCCAGTTTCTCAGCACAGTATAGACAATAATATGTTTGATCATCAAAACCCAACCAAGCAACCTAATGTTCTCCAGCTGATGATGTAATTCATGGTTACAAATAAACACCATGACCCTGTTAGACTATATATATATATATATATATATATATATATATATATTACCTGTACTGATGCACAAATTTAAATCAAATGAAGTGAAGATATATATATATTTTTAAACGGTCCCCATAAAGGTATTAACAATGCCAAGAAATAATTAGTCTTTAATTAACAGATGGTAAAATATGTGGTAAAACATATATACCATACATTTTGAGAAATGCATTTTCATTTTGGTAATTGTTTATTCTCATAATGATTATAAAATTCTCTAATTATATTGTTGCTTATGTAATAGCTTCAGCATAGTGTATACACAGCAGTAGGTGACCCACTCACTACCATCTGACATACAACAGTCTGCACCAGTGTGGTTGAGCTATATATTAATACAGTGCTCATCAAACAGTTAAAAGAATCTGTCGTTACATTAAGTATCATTGTTCAACATGTTATCAGTTTGGAACAATGAGAGCAATAGCATATACATATATCTGTTGACCACTGCCATCACCGCCACAACACCTGCAATGTTCAATGGACTTGAGATTATTTTGCTGCTACATTGTGAATTCCCTCCGAAATGGGCATTCACTTTATTCTCTTCTGTTTTATTCGCTGAAGAATTTAATGGCTGAACTGTATTGCGTCTTCAAACTAAAACGATTTAGATGAATTACACACAGATGCCCCTTGCATCCCCAACTTATGTTGGACATCCCAAGTCTTCTCTTGGCTCCTTCAATTTCTGCCAAAGAATCTTTTCTCAAGGATTAATCATAACATTGTGCCAGGGAGTTTGACAGCCCAGCTGTGACTTTTTGTACAAATCTGTTATGCCCATTCAGTTGCCGCTGAATCACTCACTGACAGAATGAACCAAACTTCATCAGTAGCAGCAGACAATTCCACTAATCAAATATACATATTTAGAAATAAAAAGTAAACTGGATCTGGTTTTTGTTTTGTATAAATAGATAGTAGTGTAGATAACTTGTTACACTGTAGTTCTGTTGTGTCAGTCAACCTTACTCTCATTACCTACCGTCAATAATAGAATTGTCAGCTCAAGCCTTTTGCAAATAATGCACATTTACTTGTGAGAGCTTTAACTAAACTTAAATATGGTAAATATCTAGTAACTTTGCATTAAGTAAGTCTAAAACTATTGTTTTGATGGTGTTCAATATTGGGTTTTTATCTTTGTTTGAGTAAAGTCTTGAAAAGAGTTACCCTTTTTAGATTTATAATTATTACTGATTATTATTATTATTTTTATTATTAAATGAGTGTCAGCAAGGTTAGGATCAATGGATGTCAGAATTTTCAGTAGGTTCTTGCCTGGCACTGCATAGTCTACATTGTCAGAATCTAAGTAAATTCACGTGATTAAATAATTTTTGGTACATAACTGGTTAGTGTACCAGCATTAATTGCTGAAGTTGATGTATCATTATTCCTATGTTTTATTAGGATTTTTGCTATGAGAATGATCCAGACACATTCAACATTCTGGAAGTGATGAACATGTGTGTAACTGTGATTGCTTACTCTCCAGATTCCTTTCGAAGTATACAGATGCTGGTATGTTTACATATTTATTACTATTTAAAGTTTAACCGGTCTCTTTTCAATATAATTTTAAGCCAAACCTTCAGACATATACAGTCAAACCTGTCAACAGTGGCCACTCATCAGAAAAAGGCAAAACTAGCCATTGCACACAGGTGACTACAGTATACAGGTTCACCTTTTAAAATTAGTTTTGCTGGTATGTTTACATATTTATTACTATTTAAAGTTTAACCGGTCTCTTTTCAATATAATTTTAAGCCAAACCTTCAGACATATACAGTCAAACCTGTCAACAGTGGCCACTCATCAGAAAAAGGCAAAACTAGCCATTGCACACAGGTGACTACAGTATACAGGTTCACCTTTTAAAATTAGTTTTTGAACAAATGTGATGCACCAATTATTAATATTATTACTATTATTTATTAGTATTATTATTGCAGAATTGTTTTATGTGATAGGTAGATGTTGTTATGAAAAATTGCTTCTCAAACAGACCTAAGAAACTTGGGTCATTTGGAAGGAAAAAAAAGAGATAATTTTAAGCAAGTTTTTGAGATCAGTGAAATATGTACGTGACTTGTTAATATTTGACAAGGATATGGAGTGACTTAAAATATATTACATTAGATTAAGCTGGAACCTTGAATATCACTTTAAAGTATTTTGGTATTGATTTAATGTAATGACTGTTCAATAGTAGAGTATCATTATAATAGCAGGAATCTTGATATCACATTGTTTAGCTGCTACTTTGATATCACATTGTTAAGCTGGAACCTTGATATCACATTGTTAAGACAGAACCTTGATATCACATTGTTAAGCTGCAACCTTGATATTACATTGTTAAGCTGAAATCTTGATATCACATTGTTTAGCTGCTACTTTGATATCACATTGTTAAGCTGGAACCTTGATATCACATTGTTAAGACAGAACCTTGATATCACATTGTTAAGCTGCAACCTTGATATTACATTGTTAAGCTGAAATCTTGATATCACATTGTTTAGCTGCTACTTTGATATCACATTGTTAAGCTGGAACCTTGGTATCACATTGTTAAACTGTAACCTTGATATTACATTATTAAGCTTGAACCTTGATATCACATTGCTAATCTGGAATTGTGATATCACATTGTTAAGCTGGATCCTTGATATTACATTGTTAAGCTGGAACCTTGATATTACATTGTTAAGCTGCAGACTTGATATTGTTATGTATATGTAATTAAATTGCTTGTGTGTTAGTTTTAAAATTCTTTTTTATTTTATTTTTTGTTTCATTACATTTTATTGTAATGATTATTGAAAGGATTCGAAATTCTTTTTCAGTAATTCAATATTTTCTTTTAGTAAATGTTGTTTATTTAAGACATAAAATGTGTTACATGAGAATTATTTTTAGTTAACCTAGTTCATCTTGGTTGACAAGAACGTAAACAGGCAGTTAAAATGATTGGTCAGTATCAGGGCCATACTTTGATTGCGTGATCACTATGTGTAAACAACGTTTATTTGTTATTGGTTTTTAAGTTGGGCTACACTGGCGTACGTGATGGATCTCTTGTAGTAAGAGACCACATGACCCAGTTGTTTTAACATCTTGAAGGAACAAGGTGTTTTTTTTTTCATTTGTTGCCAGATTGTTTGTTTTTTGTCTGTTTTTTGGATTTAATAATTTATTCTCCAGGAAACTCAACAAGTTGACTTTTTTATAAAAAATTCTGAAAGATATTCATGGAAATTTATTCTGGAATTATTCGGAAACAAAGACTGTGATTGAATTGAGGAATTGTTGATATTCGTACATTGGACCACATCTGACGTCGTCGCCTTCCATATTTGTGTGTCGTCGAGATTCGAACCTGGATTCTAATAGAACTATTTAGTGATAGGACTTGTGTTTTTCATTCTTAGGATTAAATTTTGGATTATATTCACAAACCGTAAGTCCTATTTTCCAATTTTTACATTGTTTTCTAGGGAAATAAACTATTTTGTTAAAATATACAAAGCTTGTTGGCTTTCACTCTTTTCTTTGCTACTGAGTACGAGCCCTTGTCACGTAACAATATCACATTGTTAAACTGGAACCTTGATATTTAAATTATTAAGTTGAAACTTTGATATCACATTGTTAAACTGGAACCTTGATATCACAATAAGCAGGAATCTTGATATCACATTGTTAACCTGGAACCTTGATATCACATTGTTTAGCTGGAATCTTGATATCACATTGTTTAGCTGGAATCTTGATATCATATTGTTACGCTGGAATCTTGATATCATATTGTTTAACAGGAATCTTGATATCAGATTATTAAGCTGGAACCAAAATATCATAGTGTTAAGCTGGAATCTTGATATCACATTGCTTTGCTGGAATCTTGATATTACATTGTTAAGCTGGAACCTTGATATTTACATTAAGCTTGTACCTTGATATCAAATTCTTAATATGGAACCTTGATATTACATTGTTAAGCTGGAACCTTGATTTCACATTGTTGGAATCTTGATGTCACATTGTTAAGCTGGAACCTTGATTTCACATTGTTAATCTGGAATCTTGATGTCACATTGTTAAGCTGCAACCTTGATTTCACATTGTTAAGCTGGAATCTTGATGTCACATTGTTAAGCTGGAACCTTGATATCACAGTGTTAAGCATTTTCTTTATTTTTCTAAGGTTTTGATGGAATTGCTAGTAAAACCATTTTCAAGTTTTAATATAGTTCAGCTTTAGACAAGGAATTTTTTTGCAAGTACTCAAGTTTTCTGCTAACTTAAGAGATATTGTAGTTTGGTTGCTTTGCTTAGTGGTTAGATATAGAGTTTCATGGTTTAAAGTAATAATGATACTGCTTTTGGGATTTATAGCAAGACACTCAGCCTTGATGGCCCTATTTTACCAACTGTAAAGGATTCAGCTAGGTGGGGGTGGGGTGTACAACTTGCAAGAAATTGTAAAGTTGTGAAAGGCTGATACACAGTCATCTAGGGTTACTGGAGAATTGGAGAATGCCTGCTTTTTAAAGTAAGATTTGGCATTGGTATACTAGGTATGTCCTGCTAAATGTTGGAGGTGAGACCTGTTAGTGGTAACCAAGCATGTCCCACAAAAGTCTTGAGGTAAGACATGGCAGTGGTATACCAGGTATGTCCCACTAAAGGTTACAGGTAAGATCTAGCAGTGGTATGCCTGTTATGTCCATTGAAAAGTTAGAGATGAGATATGGCATTGACATACCAGGCATGACCTGGTCAAGGCTACAGGTAAGACATGGTAGTGGTATACCAGGTATGTCCCACTAGAGGTTACAGGTAAGATCTGGCACTGGCATACTATGTCCAGTGAAAGGTTAAAAGTGAGACATGGCAGTATTATACAAGGCATGTCTGGTAAAGGCTACAGGTAAGACCTCGTAGTGACATACCAAGCATGACCCAATTAAGGTTAGTGTTGAGAAATTGCAGTGATATACCAGGTATGCCCCACAAAAGTTTGTGGGAAATAGATGAGAAATAACTGGCATCCCAGCGATTGGGAGTTTTGTACTCACATTCATATTACACCATAATAACTGGGATAAACATTGACCTAATGTATTGTAGGCTATACAGAATAATTTCAACTTTTATTCCATGAATTAAACAAATTTTACGGAAACAATGTGTTCACTTTAATTTAAGACAATTCTGGAAGTTGTGTTGCCTCGTCATCTGGAGTACCTGAAGAGAGTAACGACCAAGAAAGACAATTCCACTGCTGCAAGAGTAGAGATCAATGCTATCAATAACATCTCTGTTTCAATAAGGGCCCTCATTAGTTCCAGTGAGTTCTACACACGGTAAGATCATGTATTTCTCTAGGTGTTGTAGATGTTGTACATTAGAGCTGTCTTATTCAAGCAGGTGGGGGTGGGAGGGTGTACAGTAGATCAGCTTTATAAATGGAGGTGAGGAGGTAAATGGTGTTTACTAAAGCTGCCTTTCACAGGGAGGTGGGGCATGGAGTGTGTGTATACTAAAGTTGTCTTACACAGAGAGGTAGTGGTGTGAAGGTTGTACATTGGAGTGACCTTATACATAAAGGTGGTGTTGTGTAGGGTGTACACTAAAGCAGCCTTATACATATAGGTGGTGTTCATGGTGTACGCTTGAGCTGTCTTATATGGACAGCTTGTGGTTTTGAGATGTTCGCTGAAGCAACCTAATACTGGGGTGCAGGGAAGCGGAAAATGTACACTAGATCTGCCTCATACGGAAAGGTGGGGGTGTGGAGGGTGCACACTAGAGCTATCTCTTACAGGGAGATGAGGGGTGTTGAGCTTGTAGGTGTTGAGGGTGTACACTGGTGTTGCTTTTTACAGGGAGATGGGAGTGTGGAGGGTGCACACTATAGCTGCCTTGTACAGGGAAGTGGGTGGTACAAACTAGTGCAGACTTGTACAGGAAAATGGGGGTTTGGAGTTTGTGTACTAGAGCTGCTTGATGCTTGGAGGTGGAGGGTGTACACTAGAGCTGCATTACAAAGGGACATAGATGTATAGGGTGTTTACACTAGCACTGTCTTATTCTGTGAGGTGAGGATGTGGATGGTGTACACTAGTGCTGCTTTTTATAGTATTATATATATCTAATTTTTTTATTTATTAGTTTTTTTTCCATGATTGTATGTTGTGCGTGATTGTAATTTGGACTTGACCTTCTCCAAAATCAAGTTTATTGTGTTCCTAACCAGTAACTTTTATTTTGGTAAACAATAATATATAGCTTATATTTTTATTAGAGTTTGGGGTTAAATATTAGGATCATTATCAATAGAAGTAAACATATTTATTTGGATCTGGGTCTAGAACGTTGGTACTTTCCATGGAATAACCTGTTATACCTGATATTTACCACATTCTTTATTATAATTTTAGTAACAGATTTTTTTCTGTTTTCAGCTTAGAATTTTCTAGAAATGAACTTTGCATCTACATCCTGGCTCTTATTCTGTGTCTAGTTTTTTTTATATAGTTTTGTTTAATTGAGAAATTTCTCATTCCTGTGATAACATTTGAAGCAGAAATCATTATTGTTTAGTATTTGATTTAGGTAAATTTACAAAGTGCTCAATAATATTCTTGGACAAAAACATTATTTTGGAATTATAGTGAATTCAGACAAGAACTTCTTGGATTATGTTATTGTGATTAATTGGAAGACTGTTAGTACATCATCACATTTTAGGCTGCTGGTACATTAGTACATTCAGGACTACAGGCACATCAATGCCTTTGGTTCTGGATCTTATTTTGAACACCACTGGAATTTAATTAGAACTTTATTCATTGGTGATAGAACTTTTGGACTATTTTGGGATTAAATTTGCATTGCTATAAGTTCTTTTTAAATTTTTAATTTTTATTCAAGGGAAATAAAATGTTTGTTGAATTTTGCAAAACCTGTTGGTTTTTGCTCTTTTCTATAATAGGGATGTGTGGAGACTGTACACTTAAGCTGCCATATAAAAGGAGGTGGGGGTACGGCATGGTGATGTACTCTAGAATTGCCTTATAGAGGGACATGGGTATGTGTAGGGTGTACACTAGCACTGCCTTGTAAAGGGAAGCGAGGGTGTGGAGAGTGTGCTCTTGAGCTATTTAATAATGGGTATTTGTATTGCAAATCCACATCATGATGGGTTCTGATAAGCCAAGAACTCCAGAGGTTCATAAATGCAGAATAATGGGATCCACGATCATGCTCTTGTTTTATAATTGACTGTGATATATGGCCATACCTTATTGTGAGGTTCCACTGGACTTTATTTTTACAGGAGCATGAGTCTGCCTCAGCGGCAACTTGAGACAGAAAGGAGCAATAATCGCAGTCAGAGTCGGGGTTCTCCTGTTGAAACCAGCTTCTACTATGATGACAGAGAAGACTCCCACACCAGGTATTGGATTTCTCAGATTACAGAATCTATTTTATCTCAAGTGGTAAAGACCAGAAGAGCCTGTGGGATGGCCTGTTTTGTATCTGTCCTTCATGTTATCTGTTTTCTGACCTTCCATTAGCATAAATTTTGTTACTTCACCTAAGCTGCTTGGAGGATTACCATGAAACTTTTCAAGCTCATTCATCTCTTAGTCAGTGAAATGGCACTGGTCAGAAATCCATTATGGCTTAAGTTGTGGCCATCATGACAGTCTTGTTATTGCTACTCCTTCTATTTGCATGGTGTTTCACTAAAAGACTTTGCATGATGTCAGGTTGGTCATAAATAAAACTAGTGCCATTCTGAAATCCAGTATGGCTGTCATTGCGTCCATCGTGAATGTCTTATTATCACTACACCTGCTGAACAAATGATAATTTGGGCTGGGGATTTGAACTGAAGGAGGTCTTATGATTTATTGCTGGTCCTAAATCATAGCATGCCAGTCTGACATCCATTATGGCTGTTATGCTGGCCACCATGAAAATTTTGACATAGTTACATTATCAGAACTATTATTAGACATGGGATTTTCCCAAAAAGAATTGTTATGATATCTAGTTGATCCTTTTTAAATCTAGTTAAAATGGTGATGATTAGTCCTCAGTCATGACTGTCATGGTGACCATCTTGAAATTATTGTTATTGCTAGTCCTCTATAAGTATTATATTTTCTCTAAAATATTTCTTATTGTATGTATACGGTAGCAATCCAGAAATTATGATGGCTTTTGTTGGACATTTATTTACAAAATTAATGCAGTTGATACATATTTGTGAAATTTGATATAAAAACATTCAAAGGTGGTATGAAAAGTTGTTGCAGATAAGAAAAGATTGATATGCATAATTATTTGATCTGCCAGAATATGTGTTATTTTCAGCTCCAGAATAGCTATCATCATCCTTACATACTTCACTAATTTTCTGTCAAACTATTTATTTATACAATGATATTTTCTTTCTGAAAGCTATACTGTAGAATTTCACCCAACAGTTTTAAAAGTTATTTATTTTGACAAGAAGACTTGTATCAAAAAAATATAACACCTAATTGATAGGCATTTATGGTCAAGTCCAACGATAAAGTTTTATTGAGTCAGGTTCTCAAACATTGTCAGAAGATGAAAAGAAATAACATTGTTGTAAATATCATTTTTCTTTTTAATTGAGGCCCTGGCTACACATATTTCATTCTAAAGGTCTGACTATCTTGACACACTATCACATTGTTAAAGAGCACATGCAACAGTGTGAGGGCTGACTTTTATGAAGTCTGTCCGAACTTAAGTTTACAAATAAACTAAAACTGGCCTTGAATGGCCTCTGCATTGAGCAACCATTTGTCATTTATGACCACAATCATCATCCATGGATTGATTTTATTATATAAATACACTGACATGTGCAGACACCTGCAGAATGCCACAACTGGCTAATAATGTTTTGGCAAAATATGTGTTTCAACACTGCAATGAATGATCACATCACAAAAATACAGAGATAAACACAACCAACCTTTATTTAATCCATTGTAACCATGTAACCACTAGGAGAGCCTGCAGGCAAGGTGCAGACTGTTCTAATTAATGAACAGCGCTGCAAAAACAGATAACCACCACTGACCTTTATTTAATTTTTTGTAGTCACAACCTCTTGAAAGTGTTGTTCTAAATACCCCCAAAAGTTGAAGAAAAAAAAGTTGAATCTGGCTTGCTAAAAATCTACAGGTCATGCAGGTGGTATTCTTTGCCAGACTTAACTTTATGTGACTAACCCTCATTGTAGCAGTCAAGGATGTACATAGTTTTTTTAAAAGGTTTGCAGTGTTTATCTTTTGTGAAAAACCACGCAGCATCAATAACATCATGAGAAATCTTAAAGGGCTTCACTGCAGCAATCAAGTATATTGTTTGTCATTAGAGTCAATCTATAATGCCTGAGGGTGAATTGGGTCTTTGTCTTCATCTTTAATAAGTGGTTATCATTTTTCAGGTTCGATTGTCATTAGAAAAGGTTTGTGTGCTCATTGCTTTGTTGACATTATAGTTATTAAAATTCATGCCCCAGGCCATCATCTGTTTTTGTAGTACAGCTGTTTACATCTTTGGTATCAAGTAAATTTATATAGGTCATTGGCGAATTAAGCCTTTCACTTTTGTCTATAAGTAAATACGTTTTTGGATGGATTAATTGTGTTTTTTGGACTCAATCATTGGAACATGTATATTCATATTTACCCCTAACTTAGCAATTCATACACAAGATGAGTAAGCAGTATCATAACTGTGTGAATCTTATGCTGCATTTGAATCAACTTTGAAATTTATGGAAATGTGAAGTTGAGTAATGGACAGGATAAATAAAATATTACTTTGTTAATTTTGTGATTTATATGCTAATAAATGTACATGTGATCATGAAATATAAATGTGAATGTGTTACATATGTCTTGATTGATATATAAAATTATTTTGGGATGAAATGAATGAAATATGTTAACAAGAACTATGAATAACAAGTAATGTGCATATACAAAATATCTGTGGGCATGTTTCCTTCTTAAGATATCTTGAATTTCAATCTTAAAACTTGTAATCTTTCATAAATCTGTTATGAGAAACCACCTGTCTTGAGAGATCACTTTTTGTTGGCAAACCTGCCAACCCACACATATTTGGTAATGCAAAATGTCTCCATGATCAAGCTGCTGCTTATTTTTTTTAAATGGCATCTAACAAGTGTTGTGTTAGGATGATAGGGACAATAAACCTCTTGAAAAGTTTTAATGGTTGAGCAGAATAAAAGGAAATATCCAGACTCGGGGGGAAGAAAGTTAGGAAGGGCAACTGTCATGTTTAGTGGACATATTATGTTGATTTGAGTATGTCACTTGGCAGGAAAGATGATTGCCATTGGGCCCACATGAAAATTTTTGGTAAGGATAACGTCTATTTTGAGAGATATCAAGAAGCCATTGAACTCCATGGGGTTTGGAATTGACGTTTTTGAAAGCATCCTGGATGTAATTAATGTTCAAGTAAATTTTACAGACTTTTTAGAGTCAGTATTCTTGATTTGGGTTTTTAGCTGTACTAGGGTAATAACACAACCAAGTGTAAATAGATTTGTATCAGTTAACTGCTTGTGGATATATCTGAAGAGTGATACCATTTCAGTAACTTCAGGGGAGGTGGGATGTTTCCATCAAAAATAAATTTAACCAAACTTAGCATGCCATTATATCTTGACATTGCCTTGTTACAAGTTCAAAGATCTTTCCATGATTCAAGGTCAAAGGCCATGATAAAGAATTTTGCACTGAAGCTACAGGCATCTTGTGAACATGTTAACTCAAAACATGAGAAAATACTTTTGTTATCAAGATTGGTATAGTTCACCAGAATATCTGAGATGGTTGCAGCACTCAAAAGTTAAAATGATTAAATTGTCTTATCTTTAATTGCTGGAAATTCTTTTCAATCAGTAGAGCATCAATTGCTTCAAGGGACATGTGTTTTTTATACTGTAGTATTAGAGGTATTGTCTTGATGGGTACATTAATTCTGGAGGTACTACTCAACATGGGCAAAAGTTGGCAACTGTGATGCCTTTGAATTACCCTAAAAAAGTAGATATTACATTTGTTAACCTTTATTGAGACTTACAACCAATGTTTTCATTTCATCTAGTCGTCACATGGAGGAGGGGAGAAGGAAGCAATACACCCAAGATGATGAAGATGTAGAGCTGAGGAATGAGTTCCGTAAACCTCGTGACATGCTGCTAAATATTGTGGCTGAATTCTTCTCAACATGCCAACCTCGGCTTAAGAACTTGAGGAAACCGCTGGCCGATCCAACTTTCAAACCTCCAGAATTGCTGGATCATAAGGCCCATAGTGTAAGTTTATTCTAGGGATGCCAATCTGTAAAACTACAGAAATTCAAAGTCATCATTTTGGGAGGTGGCTTTTGATGATTAAGGGTATTTATGGCACAGGAACACTTTGAAGGCTTTATAATGCTGCCACAGGGAGACGAAAGAACCTTCCCATCTTAAGAATGTCAACTCTGTTGGAGAGTGGCATCCTTCATATGCAACAAATCACAGAGATGGGGTGGTATTGTCAGTTGCATGTCATACATATACATATCAGACTCCAGAAGGGTGAACCTTGATCAGAAACACAGCAGAACACATTCTTAGCATATGTCAATTTATACAGAAGTATCTTGAAAAGAATTGCATGACGAAAGTGTATGATGATCTGCCACCTGAGAAAATCTTTAATGTTTTGAGGGATTGCAGCTTATATAAAAACAAACTACCATGTTTTAAGGATTTTTCATGTTTTCTTTTATAATGTACATGTTAGAGAACTTTGACGTAATATGTTTTATATTTGATCCTGTTGTTCTTTGTGTTTACATTTATTTGGAAAGGTTTTTCTTCCTAAGTTTTGTGCAGTGCATTTTACATTTTTTGAACTTTAACTTCAGTTGGCACTGCATAGCTTCTTTTGTGCTGAGGTACCATAAAATTCTGTTATACATATATGCATAACTTTTAGTCACAAGTTCAGTGCCACTACTACTGAACCTCCATGGCTTATTATGTAATTGAATGTGATCATTATAAACTTCTCAGGTAGTAATTAACTACAATAAGCCACTGCAAGCCCAATGCAGTAAATTTTTTGACAGTCCTTTACAGTTGGAAAAAAAAGTTAATGAAGAAATTTCAGTCCGAATGAAGCAGATGATTATTTTTAATGTTATTAGCTTTATTGGTCTTAGACCAGTAAAGCTTAGGCAGTGGTCTGTTGTCAGTTTGGTAGCACAAGTTTGTTATCACTACTTCTCCTAGGAGATTGCCTTTAAAATTTACACAACATTCTTCCCATGGTCTGGTTGGTCCTAAATAAAAATGGTGTCATCTGAAGTTCACTATAACCTCAGGGAAGCCATCTTGAAAATCTTGTTATACTACTCCTTCTGAATGAATGGTCATACAACAGGAGGTTTTCACCAGAAGACAACTTATGATGTCTATTTGGTCCTAGACGAAAATGGTGCTGATTTGATGTCCACAATCTTGTTATCGCTGCTCCTGAATGGATGGTCATATCAACATGGGGTTTTCACGAAATGACTTCCTTTGATATGTAGCTGATTCTGAATAAAAATTGTGCTGATCTGACATCCAGTATGATTGCCATTGCAGCAATCTTAAAATTCTAATTATCACAACTGTACTTGAACAGAATGGCATACTGTCATGGGGTTTTCACTAACAGACTTCTTATGGTGTCTAGTTGGTCTTAAATGAAAATGGTGCCAATCTGACATCCAATATGGCCACTGTCGCAGCCATCTTGAAAATCTTGTTATTGTTACTCCCCCTGAATGTAGAGTCACATCTTGAAAATGTTGTTATCTCTACTCCTCAGCAATGGATGACAGTATTAACATGGGGTTCTCACCAATAGGCTTTCTATGATACCTAGTTGGTCTTAAATGAAAATGGTGTCAGTCGTACATCCAGTATGGCTTTCATGATTACTGTCTTGACAGTCTTGTTGTCACTACTCCCAATGAATGATAGATCATTATGACATGGGGTTTTCACCAAAATTCTTCTAATGATCTCTACTTGGTCCTAAAGGAAAATGGTGCCAAGCTGACATCTAATGTGTCCACCACAGTGACAAATTTTAAAATCGTTATCACTGAAGAATATCACAGATGGTTTCAACACCAGGAAGTTATTGTTATGTAACCATATTTACCATACACAAACCCTTACCTTAGAAGGGATGAAACCTCAGACTTATTGATGCATGAAATTGTGAGAAGTGCAAATTCAGTTCATATTTAATGAAATGTCTGTCATCAGTTTAATTCCTTTAAATGACCTTTTAAGATCTAATTTCACATACTAAAATCAATTAGACAAATATCTGTGCAGGATAATTGAGGTAATTCTCATGTATCAGTGGAAGTTGTAAGTACCTATACCATCCCATCCATTCCCCAACTGTTAACCAAATTTTGAGGCAGTGTTTGTGCACCCCAGTGCTAGCACATTATCAAAGGAGAGGTATAGCTGAAGAGTTTATTTTTCCTTATTTCCATAGAGATTGGCAGAGATTGCCAACACACTGATGAAACTGGCCCCATATGACCCAGAAACAATGGCATGTGCAGGACTGCAGCGATACATGACAGACATTCTGCCCATCACTGATTGGTCACAAGAGCAAGTCAGACCTGCCCTTAATCTGATTCTGCGCAGACTGGACCGACTTTTTAGCAAAATCAGCAAGAAATCTACTCTTAGGGTAGGTACACATGGAAATATAGACATGTTTGTGTTGGGGTATCTGCCATACCTTTCCTTTTCTCTGTGAAATCATTCTCCAGCAAATACTGAATTTCTATTTTCAAACTTTCCTGTTTGAGAGGATTCATCCTGTAAGGATGCTGCATCACAGGTGTAGAATCTACAATTTCATCATCATGTTTTTATTCTGTTGATTATTGGTTAATCTGTAGGAATCATAAATTATGTGCCCTTTATTCTTACAGTAAGTTCATGTACAAAGAGATAAGGATTTCTGATCAGTCTTATAAGAAATTTGATTCCTAATAGTTCAGCTAGAATGAGATTTGGAAGTACATGTATGAGACTGGGATGATTTTATTTTTTATACCAAAAAACTGCAGAGAGGAAGACTTATTGACAAATGAAACTTTGTGAGTCAGAGAATAGTCATCAGCTGTAAGAGCAGCATTTTCTAAAGTTTCAGACTTTTTGCTCATCGGGGTACGTCTTGACATCACTATGGACGTAGTTCTTGAATGCTTCAACTAATATGAGTTGTCTGTAGTTATCGTAATCTTGATCAACCTTCTTGGCTGAGCACCACCTGTGAAATAGTTGTTCTTTTTACCTTGCAAACTTGACATAGCTCTGTTCATTTTCTTTTCTACAGTTCCTAAATCTTTGTTGATATGCTTCAGGTACCAACTCATAACCCTTCAAGATACCTTTCTTAACCACATCATAATTTAACTTAATTGTAATCACAAGCAATAACTATACTTTGTAATAATAAAGTCCAATGCTCTCTTGGCCATTTCAGATTTTCAGCAGTTTTCTCAGTATGAGGAAAATATTGAACTACTTATTTTCCTTAAAAAAGGGGTACTTACCTTAGATTTTGGGTAACATCAAAACTTGAACTTGTGTGAAAAGGGGAGGGGGAGATTGCTTTCTGCTTGCCAGTTCTAAAAATTCTTTTAATCTAAATTGCATATTCTTTCTTTTTCTCTTTCTCTCCACATCTGTATTTCCATCTCTTCTTTTATGTTTACATTTGTATTTGCATTTTTCTCTCATTTTCTTCTTTCTGAAATTGTATTTCTCTTACCTCTTTCTGATTTTGGATTTCCAGCATTTCTTTTGAAGCTGAAGATTTAACTCTATTTGCATCTGGTTGTTTAATTTCAATTCTTTTAATTTCATTTCAGAGCCAGATAGAGACTTACTAATCAAACCCAAAGCACTTTTATCCAAAATATTATTTACCGCAAAATATTGTTCAAATTTTTTTTATTTGTTTCTTTGTTAAAGAAGTCTTCACTTCAGAAAGGTCTTATTTTAATGGCAAGCTGAAGCAATACATCCTCTTTAAAAGACTCAAACCCTTCCTGGGTAGGATTTAAACCAAGGTTCTTCACTTTAGATGACATTGTGACTGCTTGAAGATTTCTCAAATGTGTGAAATTAAAAAACCAGGGACAAAAAAAAAATCAAAACAAAGTGCATTTAAATTTCAAAAACAGGTTGAAGTTTTCTCAGATGTTTTAAAGTAATTCGTATCTCAGATGAGTGCCCCCAGTATTCTGTTATGAATTTATGGTCTAAGTAACAGAAACCAAGAAGTTTATTTAAATCCAACAAATAATATATTTCCCGTGAATACAAAGTGAAAATTTAAAAAGAACTTAAAGTTTTGTGCATTAAATCCCAAAAAGTCTTAGAAGTTTTATCACAAGTCTAAATGTATAGAATTTCTAATTTATTTCCAGTGTTGTTCCAAGTAAATTCTGATTTTGAATGTGCTGATGTACCAGTAGCCCAGAATAGTGTTGATGTGCTAACAGTTTGGATGTATCACAACGATATAATCCAAAATGTTTTTTTTATAAAGAATAGTACACAATAATCGCAAAATAGCGATTTGGTCTGAAAGTATTAATTCCAATGAATAATTTAAATAAATCTCAAATTAAATTTGAACACAACTAAAAGACTGATTCCACTTCAGGGCTGTTCCAGTAAAACATATACCCCCCGGGGGGGGGGAGGCACTTTCAAATTCAACCAACTCACAACAGAAGCATTTTTAAAAAATTAAGATCCATCGTCAGATATGTTTTAATAAAAAAACACTGCCCCCTACAGAAGCATATTGTTTTTTTATATAATTTCTGGCTATGGGTTAGTGGGTGGTAGAAGCGATTTTAATATTGGGTTGGGGACAGAAGCGATTTAAATGACAGCTGGCTGAAGGTAATCTACTGAATTCTTATAGATCATATAATCTACTGCATATTTTTATTTGTATTCATTCATTATAATCAATCTTTTGTCGTTTTGTTTATTTATCTGTCAGCCATGTATGTCTCTGATACTATGAAATCACAAATTTTCTTGGTGGCTTATTATTTGTAGATGTCATTGATCAGTCCCTTAATATCTACTAATTTAATGTCCATGAATATAGATTTTATATTTGGGATTTCTATTCTAATACAGAAATTATGAATTTGTTTCCTTACTAAACTCTGTGTTTACTAAAGTGATCACTATGTTTTGCTATTTTTCTTTGTTCTCAGGCATGCTGCTTTTGATTAGAATAATAGTCAGATCTTGTATTGCTTTAAATGTGTGGTCAGATGCTACGATTCCCTTGTTATTATTTGTTTCAATAAATGTTTTGGTGAACTTATAATACATGATTTGTCAGAAAAAATCATTAATGCCTGTGAAAGCGATGTCGCATTATTTCTGCCTACTTTTTACACTCTATCATTTCTTGTAAGAATACATATTTCAGTTACCAACGTCTTATTTTAATGCTTTGTTGCAAGACTAATATAAAATTTTAAAAAAAGAAATATAGCAAGTCAAACATTTTTATGTCATAAATTAGATTTTAAAAAATGGATGAAAGTCAAGGAATCGTTTTTTCCCAGAGTACTCGTAAAATCAATGTCATTGCATTTAACTGTATTGTCAACAGCATCATCATCATCACTGATGGCCTAGCAGTAACATTCTGGACTTTTAATACAGTTGTCACCGGCTCTATCTCCCACTTCTAGTCTTTCATATGAGACTTGTACCTGTGGTCTGAGGGGCTTTCATGGCAGAGTATAAGATGCTTGTCTTGTGATACAGATCTGAGGGGCTTCCATGGCAGAGTGGTACAAGATGCTTGTCATGTGATTACTTGCCTCCAATGTATAAATGAGAATGTTTTGCCAGTTACTTGTGGAAGGTCAGTGGTTCTACATAAGTGGTGTTTGGTGTCTCAAAAGAACTTGGATTTTCTTCAGCAGTAAAACTGGCTGCCATATATAGATTCTCTTCATCTGAAAATGGTGAACAGGCCATAATGATCTTCTGAAACCGGAGATCTCATGTCTAATTGACTTCGGCTGTTGGAGATAAACATCAAATCAACAGAGGCTCCATGTGCCCTAGTGTACTAAGGCGCTTGCTTTTACAGATCACTTGCACATCTCACAGAGTGAGTTTTTGTCACAGATCAACCAATTTGGGTTGGTGCACTTTCGGGATTCTTCCTCCACCTAATATACTGTTAAAAAAACCCAAAAAACAAACCAAACTAAATCAACCAACTAATCAACTGTGGCAACAGCAGCAAAGGTACTAGTCCATCATTTTTGCCACAGCTGTATGAGTTTATAAATTTTGACTCCAATAATTTTTGTAGACCTTTGAATATTGTCAGTTACGCCTTTCTGACTTTTACCTGAAAGTCATCATCAGTTGGTACAAATGGATTTTTCATGGTGAGCATATGAGATGGAGAAGTCTTAAGCAATCCTGCATCACACGCTGCCAAAAGTTTACATTTTAGCTCACTTAAAGTTTCTCTCACATTGTCCATTGTTCCAACCAGAACTGTTATGACTTATTCAGGCTGTATTCACCGATATCAGGAGATGTGCATCTGTAATAAATATTTGTAACAAAGTATGAGAATGCATCAGTGTTTTTCAGTGATGCATTTGAACTGAGCAACAACCAGAATCAACAAACCAAGAAATGAAATTATTCACATCTCTCAGGCAGAAGTACAGTATATAATCATAATCTGCCAAAAGATTTTTCAATCTTTAACTTTGTCAAATTTTTTTCCAACCATACTGATTCAGTGGACATAATCACAAGAATGGACAGAAACAGACCAGAACAGATATAACCAGAAGGTTAAAATCGATTTGAGTAGCTAAATTCACATGGTTTAGTAAACTGTACATCCTTTATTGTCTTCTCTTTGATGTAATTTCTTACTGAAGATGAGAAAATGATGTTGCACACATCAAAATAGAGGCACACTTCTGCTCATTGTTGTTATTATACTTCTCCATTCCAGCCTGTTATGATCTTGTCCCCCCACATACTGTTTGTCATGTTTATGATATGTATCTAAATTTGTCACTTACTTTTCCTACTACTATACTAATTGTTTGTGAATATGCATATCAATGTGAAATGCAACAGAGAGACTAAATCCAAGATAGAAAACCTCTACATTTCTGGATGTATTCTGCTTGGATTCCATGTTTCTGCACAAAACTCAAGAGTTCAAGACTCGCTGTACTAATTCAGTTCCCATTGTTGTTGTTGTTGTTATTGTGGGGCTTAACGCCATTTTTCAGCACACGATAGGCTATACATGGCGGCCAGTATTAATGGTGGAGGAAGAAACCGGGAAATCCCCGGAAAGAACCACCGACCCACGAGAAGCTACAGTTCCCATTGTAAACCTGTGCAAACATCATGATATTAAAATTCAGTAACTTAAAATTTTGAGTGCTGGTGATCAAATTTGTATCAGTATAGACACATCTATGATGACAGCTTTTGTGAAAAGAAAACCATAACAGCTGCACCATTTTCTGGATCTACACAAATTTGAAATGTGTGCTTTCAATACGACACCAAAGAGTCGGGTGCTGATTTCAGTAATGAGTCTTCCAAACTCAGGTCTGTAAAGAGATTGAAATTATGTTAATAAAACAATGTCCCTGACTTTTTTCAGTGACAAGCTCTCAAAAGACTCTTTTTACAAAAATCTTACTTTCATTATCAACCAATCAGGGACAGTCAAATCATGTATAATCTATTTTATCTTCACTGATTTATAGTATGGTTCTCATTCTTTCATATCTGTAGTAATGTGAGTCCTTCAGCAACTCTCAACGGTTGTATACCTTTTTCGACCATGCTGACTGGACACACTAAGATAATGTTCAAGTAACAGAAATACCATGGGATAACCAGACCAGTAAAATCAAATAAAATGGTCAAGTTATCTCCCCTGCAGGGATGCTGCCAGGATTTCAGGATTTAATCTAAGTTTTGTGTGTGTGTGATCTCCAGTGAGGAAGTGGTGGCCGGAGGAATAGCCATTGTTAAATATCTCCCTAACACTTAAATATCTGTCACTCTTTTTTACTGTTCCACTCTGTTAAGGCTCTACTGAAATAAAAATACTCAAAAAGATGTCATCTCTAGTTTTATAGCGATTATTACTGTGATGTCATTGTGCATGGTCACGTGGTTGTGGTGGGGTCTTGGTTGGGATGGCAGAAGACCATTGGCTTGCCCTATATTTGACAGCTAATTACGATGTTGTCAAAAGAATTAAACTTTTTCTAACAATTCAGTTGGACTCGGATTATATACCTGATTCATAGTCAATGAACAGGTTCTAAAACTGATGTGTTTATTTTGGAGCCATGTTCCTCCATCACATTCAAGATCTGAATATACCAAAGGTGAAATTAGAACAGTTGCATCCTAAATTATATCATGGCAACTTTAAATGTTATTTAATGTGAGACTTTAATGCCAGAACTCATAGCTTCAGTGATTTTTGGGTTAAAAAATGAATTTCTTTTCAAACGACTCAATTTGGTGCAGATTACATTGTTTTTTAATGATACTGAGAATTTTTGACGTGTAAAAATTGCACAAGAAACAAACATCAGATCAGGAAATTAATACCACTTGGGAAAAACTGATAGGAATATGGAGAAATAATGATAGTATTATTTAAATGGAATATGTGGTTACAATACGAGTGCTGAGTTTATAACTTTGCAAAATACATCTTGTACAGCTATTCTGTTGTTTCTAACAGCACTCTGTAATATGGTAATAATTTTTGCACACATGAAGTTGACTCCCTGTTTACTTTAGTCCCTTGCTAATTAATAGTTTTAGATTTTACAACAAAACTAAGCACATTTTACCTTTTGACGATAATACATGATCACAAATATTTAGATTGTGAGAAAATAGAAGTTACAATTTTGTTAAAAGTATTGGTAACAGTAAAACTAAAGGAGATGGTAAAAAAGAATCAGGATGAACAGATTAGTAGTGTAGTAAAGAATCCATATATCAGAATGACATCAAGTATTTTTCATCAATTTCATCATTAGTTAATGACACTGCTTCAAAATGTTGTGTACTAGATAATAGTAATCCAGTTTGTAATACAGATACCAAATGATGGCTTGGAACTAAGTGCCAGTAGGTCTGCAGAAAATATCAACATCCTCAAAATATACATAGGAATAACCAAACACAAACAGGACAAAATTTTATCCATCTTGCTTTGAGTTTACACATTTCAGCCAGTTTCTTATGTTTAATGTCATTAAATTTTTGCACATTGAGAGCATGTACTTCATTTGGTAATACATCTGCATGATATGAAAGTTAGTCTCGTTATTCTTATGTTGCCATAGTGGTTCTGCCAACTAGAGATCTACACACACTTAATTATGTTGTATGGGGATTCTCTGATGTTCCCTATGAGCATTAATCTGTTGATTGTTTCTGAATTTAATATGATCCTCTTCCTCTGTGTATGAATATTATTCTGTGCTGAGAACTCCCTTTCATTGCCTGCTGTCTGAAACACATATGCATAACTAGCTTGAACAAGTTACTGTTCTTTATGGTTGTGCAATTTTCAACATCTCACATGTATGGCCTCATGGGTCTTCTCTCTTTGATATCTCTGTTCCAAAAAGAAAAGTTTTCACTAGCATGAACTGTGCCAAAGATTCACTTCCTTGAATCAGTGCTTTGCTGCCTCATATGCCAGATTTTTTTCTCTTCCATAATGCTGTATTAGGGTTTTAAGTCCAACATTCCCATAGTCTGCTTGTTCAGACATGGGTATCTTGAATAAATGTAACTGGTATCCTGTCCATCCAACACGTACATAGGACTCGCACTCAACATCAGTTTTGGGCTCAAAATCACATACTGGTATTTCCAGTGACATTTTCCCAATGCCCAGCAGACTGATATACATGAAATTCATTGTCATCATAGGTATCACCAGCCAGTATTTGCCAACTGAGAATGTCGTCTGACGACAAACCCTGTTATGATTCAGCCATTTTGGTTTCCTGTGTGGCCCTTATTTGAAACACGCATTTGTAAAACTTCCATGATGAAAGTAAGGTTAAAACTCCCATAAAATGCTTGTTCCAGGGCCCAACGAACCAAACAAATTTAGCCATTCATGTCGAACCGAAGTATCCAGCTATTTTAACGTTTGCTTTCCTGAATCTGGATGTCGCTTCAAACACTGTGATACTGCTACTGGCAGCGCGAATTACATTGCGAAATGCACTTTTGAAGTTAAAATTTGAATAAAAATTGCATACTGCACAAAGCACGTTTTATATCCGTGATGTTGACATAATTTGCTGAACGCATATCACTGTTTTAAAAGTACGCGAATTCGCACAAATTAGGTGCACTCGCGTGTACTGGCATCATTTTCTGACCCATTGTTTTATTCACATTAGACCGCTAGGAGGGGGTTAGATGCGATTTTAAATATATATTCGTTTTTTTTCTTCTGACAACCCCATCAGCGTTTTCTCATTTTGTTAACACAACAGAAGTGATTTTCCTAATCAACCTTCCACTGGCAGAATCAAAATAGTTTGAAACACAACCTCCTACAGATGTTTTTTTGAAGTGCCGTCCCCAGGGGAGATATATGTTTTACTGAAACAGCCCTCAGATGTTAAGATAGGAATGAGTAATTCTAATATAAACAACCTTAATATAAAAACATAATACACAAGAAGAGGATCAGGATGAGGGTCAGAAGTTCATTTCAAGAACATTCTAACTTGTCAACAAGATCAGGTCTACAGTGGTCTTCCACGTATACGGCCACCCCTTCTGCACCGGAAAGTGGCTATATAAGATGGGTGGCCATTCTAGAGGGGGACTATATTTGTGAGAAGTATGTGTATGTAGCAAGAAAACTACGTATAACTTCAAAGCATTTAATATCTTCATTTAAAACTAGCATTAATTATTAATTATTAAAAGGTTCTTCTTGTCTTAAGAGCAGACTTAACTCAAGTTAAAATAAATTAATAGTTCTTATTCTATAAGTGTGAAATTTCAGTGGGTTATTGTTGGTCTGTGCATTGCAAAACCATTCAAAAACATTTAAGTCTTGGTACATACATTGCATGGTGTTTAAAATAATTCTCTTTACATTTACTCCATTTTCTCACTTACGCAGAATATTCTCCTTATCTGTTATAATGTTGTTATTAGAATCTCCCAAAGATAAAAATTTTTGGCAAGAATTCTTGAACTCTCACCATTGTTGTCAAGGCAGATAACTTTTACTTTTTCTTCTAAAGAATTAATTCTCCATTTACGTGACATGTTAAAGATTTGTGATGATTTATTCCTATATTATTGTACAGTATTGCAGTTTGATTATGCAGATGAAACTTTTACAGATAAGGCAAAATGCCTTGTTTATAAAGTAATACATGTACTGTCACATGAATTTTAAGTCTTTGTCTGGTACTCTGTTATGTTCAAGGTTAATTCCTCCTAGTGTGTTAAGCTGCAGAATCTATATTTAGCCTATGCTGACCATGTTCTGATCTTCACAATTACATCCGGTCGTAATCATCAAAGAAAAAATATTCAACCGCTGTGTGAAGCCCAAAACTCTATCACTACATTGTTAACCACCTTCCCTGTAAACGTTTGCATTGATGATATAATAGTAACCTTAGTGGTACATGTACTTTAACCAGCAACCTCTTTCAGTAACGAAAACATGACATCGGGAAACAGACATCGGTGAAGATAATTGGATTACTGACCTCACTGTATGAATTAAATATTAGTTCTGGACACACATTGAAATAAAATGTGTCTGCTTCTGAGGGGTAAATTTTAAATTTTTTCCACTAATATGCTGGCCACTGGTCATGTCAGAGGGGTGGCCTTTCTTGAGGGTTACTTTTAAACACAAATTCATTGGTGCCAAGGGGTTCTTGCCATAAACGGGGTGGCTGCTGGTCAGGGGAGCCATTCATGAGGGGGACCACTATTACTAAAAGTTTAGTAAAGAACATGGCAAATATCAGGTACACCAGGAATCCTTAGGAGAAAATCAGTGACCTGAATTCAGATCCAAGTGAACATGGTTACCTACAAATAATAATAATCTTAAGATAGAATCTACCGTCATAGGCGAAGATTAGCTATGTTTAAAAAAAAAAGGCATTAAACAGGTAGGCGCAAACTCTTACCTTCAGTTATGGACTAACAGTTGCACAATACAAATTAAATATACATAACACAAATGAAACTGACACCACCAGATTGCAAAGATGCTAACTGAAATCAGTATCAATGTGCTGTATTAGTGAAACTTGCAATCTTATGAATTGAACCAATTCATGTGGATAATACCAGCTCACCTGACAAACATTTATGTTTACCATGAGATTTGATTGACACTGTTATTGGCTTGTCTGTGCATAGTATTTCATTAATAATTGTGCTACAGACAATAGTTCTAGTAATTTAAAGGCTTGTTGTTTATTTGGATTGAAAAGTATGGATAAAATGAAGTGTGCTTTCGGAAGGATTAACATGTATAGCAACATTTATACTTGAAGTATCGATTTGAATAAGTATTAAATTTACTTTTAATATACTTGTATATTTTGTTATTCTTTCTTTCATTTTCATCATTACCATTGTTATATATCTTGTTCTTTTTCTCATTTCTTTTTATGCTTATCTTGCATATCTATTTAAGGAAATGTTTATCTTGCATATCTGTTTAAGGAAATGAATGGAAGTTATAGCAACTGGATACTTTAATGATATGTGTGAATTGAAACAATATATAATGTGTTATAATTCTCTTTTCAAAGGGTTAAAATAAACAGACTCATGTTAAAGCTAATATTTTATTACCAGATTACAGTACTGGCAATGATTTATCAAATATAATAGCTTTGTTAATCCCTTGGAATGAAAAACTACAGAAATGGATGGAATTGGAGGAGCCATCACGATATGTGCCTAATTTTTCATTCATTCTTTAAATTGGTGGCTTTTGATAACAACAGAAACCAAGACAATTGGTGTCCTATGAAAATTTCTGATACTAGAGTATATTATAAAATATCCTTTATTTTTATGCCTAATTTTGTTACTGAAAAATCTGAGACAAAATAATTTCATCTACCTGATATTGAGCATTAGATGTTTAGATAATTTACTATCCTTTTTTTAGAGGCTATCCCTGAGGTGTTTTTTTTTCCTCACATAAAATTACTGTTTTCCCCACCTACATATTATTTACCATATGTTTAACAGGTAAGTAAATACACAACATAACATGTGGTACAATGACCTCTTGGGTTGAAATGCATTACATACTCATCTACTTTGTTGAGTGGGGGGTGTGTGAAGGTCAGGCTGGTTAGTTATTTCAAAGTTTTGCATAAGATATTGTTTCTTGAGGGCTCAAAGTCAGGCACTTTATAAACCTTGAATGCAAATTGATCTCAAGACCTCTCACTATTTTGCCTTCAGTGCTGAGGTATTAGAGGTAGTCAGTTATCTTCTAGAACTTGACACACTTGGATAGGATTATCCGAATGTATTCATAACAAGTGGAGTAGATGCTTAGGAAGTAGCAGACACTTAGCTCTTTGGTATCATTAATGGGTCATCCTTTTGTTAATGCCATCTCTTCTGATGATTATTTTAGTAATAATAGTGCTAGACAGAAGTGATGATGTACTGCAATAGAGACTCAAGATAGAAGTCTTGATGCAGTCCTGTGGAGACTATAGATAGCAGTGCTGATGCACTCCTGTGGAGACTCTAGATAGCAGTGCTGATGCACTCCTGTGGAGACTCGAGATGGAAGTGTTGATGCACTCCTGTGGAGACTCTAGATAGAAGCGTTGATGAACTCCTGTGGAGACTCTAGATAGAAGTCTTGATGCACTCCTGTGGAGACTCTAGATAGCAGTGCTGATGTACTCCTGTGGAGACTCTAGATAGAAGTCTTGATGCACTCCTGTGGAGACTCTAGATAGCAGTGCTGATGTACTCCTGTGGAGACTCTAGATAGCAGTGCTGATGCACTCCTGTGGAGACTCTAGATAGCAATGCTGATGCACTCCTGTGGAGACTCTAGATAGCAATGCTGATGCACTCCTGTGGAGACTCTAGATAGAAACATTGATGCACTACTGTAAAGACTCTTAGAAGTGTTGATGCAATCCAATAAAAAATTTAGAAGTGCTGATGCACTCATGCAAAGACTCTGTTCTTTGTATATTTTGAATCCTAGTAGGCTGGTATTGGATGGAGGGTTGCCTTTACTTCTGGTTAAATTAAGACTGGAAAGAAAAGATGTCTGAAGCAAAGAGAATTGCTGTTGTAGGGTTCAAATTTATGAACCTCTATGAATGTTTTAGCACAAACTAGAATTAGCTGAAGCTCATCTTGTAATTGGGTTCCATTGATTTAAACAATTTTGAATTTAGCTGGATCTATCTGTTTCCTTGTTTTTCAGAGGAAAACTGATTGGGATGCAGCAGGAAACCTTCTGAAGGGTATTTATTTTATATATTTTACTACCTTTTGTGTACAAAAGCCTTTCATTTTCTTGCTTTACATCACTTCTGGTAATTGATCAGTTGAGATTCTAATCAACAGTATATGTTCAAGGAGGCAGGTATTTATGCGTTTCTTTTCATGTTAAAGTAGGTAAATATTTATGTGTTTATTTGTTAAAGCAGGTAATTATTTGTGTTTGTATGTTTTGTTTATGTTTCTTCAGTACTTTTTGCAATTTTACTTACTTTAGTTTTAGCACCAGCATTGTTATATAGTACTTGTTAGTGAATGATCCTACAAATATTTCTTTTAAATTATATTTATGTGCAGGTAATTATTTAGGGCATTTTTGGTGTACATGTTAAAGCAGGAAATTATATATTTGTTTGTTTACATGTTAAAATAAGTTTTTATTTGTTTTTTTTGTTTATGAGTTAAAGCAGATAATTACAATATATGTTTCTTCAGTAATTTTAATTTTTTTCTTTGCGTGCAGTATTAGCACCAAGGTTGTTTCATATTTCTTGGCAGCAAAAGATCTTTTCTTTTTAACATAAAAGTATTTGTTCAAGATGATCAAAAAATGTTTAAATTTTAAACATATGTATCTTAGACATAACATAGCTTTGTATTTCTGTTGACACTTTATATTCAACTCTCTTCCTTTAGATGTTGTTATAGATGTACATTACATTCATGTCTCTTTAGCATGCTATAGAATTACATTAGATGTTGACCTGTCTTACTTTAGTGTGCTTATAGAATTACATGTTTAAGTCTTACTTTAGTATACTTATAGAATTACATTACGTTGTCACTTGCTTACTTTAGTGTGCTTATAGAATTACATGTTTAACTCTTACTTTAGTATGCTTATAGAATTACATCACATTGTCACTTGCTTACTTTAGTGTGCTTATAGAATTACATTACATTTTCACCTCTCTTACTTTGGTGTCCTTATAGAATTACATTACATTTTCACCTCTCTTACTTTGGTGTGCTTGTACAATATTTGCCTCTTTAGTGTGCTTATATAGTTACATTACATTTTCACCTTGCTTACTTTAGTGTACTTATAGAATTACATGTTTAACTCTTACTTTAGTATGCTTATAGAATTACTTTACATGTTTAACACCGTTACTTTATTATATTTATATATACATGACATCTTCACGTCTCTTACTTTATTATTTTTATAGGATTGCATTATACATTTAAAAGGAACAGATAATAGTTTACATCATCATTTATCCTCTGTCAAGTTCATTTCTGTATCAAGAAACCTTCTTATACAATTTCAGGTGTTTTCCTGACCTTGAAGAAATTTCCATACATTGCCCACCTTCCTCATCTCAAGGTATGATGTCCTACATCACGTTTTTCTTACCATATATATTTGCATATGGATTGAATCCAACTGCAGACAGCATAGACTCAGATCAGACATTGTCTATTGCTGATCTGGATCAATGTTGTTTCTTTGGAATAGTCAGTAGAACAAATAACAACAATCCTGATCTGCTGGTGCATTATGCAATGACAGATAAGGGTCTGTGTTGTTTGCAGTTTGATCCAACTTGTACACAAGTATATACAGTAATTGATAGCCTCATATCAGTGATCATTTGAAATTAAATTTATTAACTGAGTCGAAAGATGTCAATTTTTTTAGAACCGTTGGGAGCAAAATATGGCAATCATTCAGTTAGTTCATACCTTTAATAGAGCACCAATGTAAGATTTTATTTATTAGATGACAAAATAATTTTGAGTCTTTAGAAATTTGCATTGTTTAGCTTGAAGATGCTGTTTGTGTTAACATCTTTACCCAATATGATATGCTATGTAGTGGAGTTCTAGATACAGTTTTCATAAATTGTGTAATTTACTCTCTAGTTCTGAACTGTTGGTAATTTTGTTGCACTTGGGTATTCAGCTTACAATCTGTCACATATTATGAAAAGTATAGTCATATATTCTAATTACAGCCTGTAAGATATTGTCGAAGTGTGAACATGCATTCTGATTACAGTGGTCCCCCTCTTATACGGCCACCCCTTCTGCACCGGGAAAGGGGCCTTATAAGACGGGTGGCCTTTCCAGAGGGGGACTAAATTTTTTTGAGAAGTAGATGTAATGTAAGTAGTAAGAAAGTTACATACTTCAAAGCATTTAATATCTCCATTTAATATCTTTAAAAGTAACATCAATTATTACAAGGTTCTTCTTGTTTTAAGAATAGACTTATTTCAACTGAATATACATTAATAGTTCTTATCCTTGATGTAAGTGTGATATGCGAGCGGGTATAGTTGTCATGCACATTGCAAAACCATTCAAGACTGTCACTTAAATCTTGGTACATACATAATTCTCTTTCCATTTGCTCCATTTTCCCACTGCTGCTGAATAATCTCCTTATGGGTTATGACATTGTTTATTCGAGTCTTTTCAGCATAAAATTGTTTTATTTGAGTCTTTTCTAGATAAAATTGTTCTGCAAGTCCCCCTTCCCCACTACCCGATGTTGTCGAGCAGAATAACCTACTTCTAAAATAATACGTCACAGTTTACGTGATGACATGTTAATGATTGGTAATGATTTTTTCAGACGTTGCTAACTGTATGTGGTTTAATTATGCAGATGAAACTTTTGTAGAGTGGATGAAATGCCTTCTTCGTAAAGGAAGCACTAGATGTATTGTCATGTGATTTTTCGGTCATTTTCTGGTACCCTGTTTTGTTTAAGGTTAATTTCTCTGTGTGTGTTAATCCACAAAATCTATATTTAGCCTATGCTGACCATGTTATGATTTTGACAATTAAGTCAGGTTGTAATCATTAAAGAGAAGAACTCGATAGATGTGTGAAGCCCAAAACTCTATCACAACATTGACGAGCCCATTTCCTGTCAATGTTGGCTTTTATAGATAATGATATAATATTATTCTTAGTGTTACTTGTACTTTATCCAACACTTCAGTAACAGAAACCTGACATTGGGAGGCAGGTATCGATGTAGAGATAATCTGATTACTTACCTTACGATATGAATTCATTATTGGTTCTGGACACATTTGAAATAAAAAGTGGCCACTTGTGATGGGAACATTTTACATTTTTGTACTAATATGCTGGCCACTGGTCGCATTAGAGGGGTGGCCATTCTTGAGGGGTACTTTTGAACATAAACTTGTCGGTGCCTAGGGATTCTGGCCATAAGAAGTGGGTGGTCACTGGTCAGGAAGGCCATTCAAGAGGAGACCACTGTACAACCTAATTACAATCTGTCACATAATGTCAAATGTATAGAGATATATTCTAATTACACCCTGTAAGATACTGTCAAAATGTGAACATGCATTCTGATTACAGCCTAATTACAATCTGTCACATATTGTTGAGGTATGGACATGTATTCTTATTACAACCTGTAATTGTTGAAGCATGGATATGTATTCTGATTACAGTGTCATATATTGTTTAATCTTGGACATGTATTCTGATTACAATCTGTCGCACATTGTCGAAGCAATCTACAATCTGCTACATATTTTTTAAGCATGGTCTTGTATTCTCATTACAATATATCACACACTGATAAAGCATGAACACGTATTCTGTTTACATTGTCACACATTGTAAAAACATGGATATATATCATGGATATATATTCTGATTACAATCTGTCACATATTCAACAAAATTTGCATATCACTATAATAAATGCTTCCTTGCATAATGCAGTTGGAAGTTATATATCTTTCGCTATTATGTTATGACATGGGACATCTGTAATCATCACAACATAGATATGATGTTTCTTTAACCCATTTCTGATTCAAGAATTTTGCTAATGTGACCTTATTAATATGATTTTATGGGCAGACATCCTGGCAGTGGGTGAAGTAATAATCTTTTTCTTTTACAGTAATCATAATTACTGATGCATATTGAACAGAACAGCTATCCTGTCAATAGGCATAATAATAACCTCATTATGTGATAGAGATGGTGATTACTGATGAATATATGCAACATGGGCAGCTATCCTGTCAGTGGGCTTAGTAATAATCTCATTCTGTCATAGGCTGCTATCCTGTCAATGGGCAATGTAGCAGTCTAATTCTGTCATAGAAATGGTAATTGCTGATGAATATATTCAACAAGGGCAGCTATTCTGTCAATAGGTGTATTAATAATCTCATTCTGTCATAGAGATGGTAATTGCTGATGCATATTCAAGTTAATTTGTTCTGATTTCCAGACTCTGATCAATGTATTGATCAGCATTGTTCTGAGCAGTGGCTCAGGCACCACTGGGGCAGATGGCCTTCCTAGCATTCACCGGGGTGAAGTGGTACCCCCTGCATTTTCCTCCGCTCTTGTCAAGCTAGTTGCGATGCAGATGGAATCTCTAGGGGTAAGGATTACTGCATATACTTGTCTACAAGTCAGATCTAACTGCGAGTTGCACAGATCTTTATCTGCCATTCCACTGACAGATCAAGGTCTGTCAGTACAACAAACAACAGAGACCCTGATCTGCTGGCACATTCTGTGACAGCAGATTAGTCCTATGTTGTTTGCAGTTGGGTCTGACTTATAAGTGAGTATATATGATAGCTTTGCCAAAAGCAGCTTATTTATTGGATTGCTTACTTAATAACTTTTTTTTTTAGGAGTCACAAGTTCACAGGGCACTTTAAATCTGAGCGTCTATATTGCATACAGGCTACATAATTGCTTGGTACCACAGTTGTCCCATTTTTAATTTCTAGAGCTAACACACTGACTACATGCCTGCTTAATGTCTTGATTGCCCCATTGTTAATTTCCAGAGCTAACACACTGGTTACAAGCCTGCTTAATATCTCTATGGTGTAATTGTTAATTTCCAGACCTAACACACTGGCTACACATATTTGATACCTCTATTGTCCCAGTCCCACCGTTAATTTCCAGAGCTAACACGCTTGCCCAGTGTTGATTACAGAGCTGAAACATGCACGGGTTTGTTGTTACATATTGATGGTTCATTTTATTTTGTTATTGCTGAATTTGATACAACTTCTTGTGCTTCAGATAATTTATAGATACTTTTCATTAGAAATCCATTTTCAGCTGTTGGAAAGAAGTGCATAAATAATGTTAAAGTGGTTCTCCGCTTAAGAGTCTCTCCTTGTGCAGCAGGAAATTGGCCTTATATGAGGGGTGGCCTTTCAAGAGGGGAAGATCACACAAATGTAATACATATATGTAAAGTTACACATTGACTAAATTTTTAATAATTTAATATTTTAATTTAAAAATCACACGTTATGAAATTAATGTGATTAAACCTATATTAATGCTATTGGAGTAAATATGAGTTACAATTAATTGTGGTGCAAAGCCATTTAAAACCCTTGTCAGTAACAGTAAAGTCAGGATAAAACATCTGACTATAATTATCAGTATCTTTTTCTGTTGTGGCTAAAATATTGTTGATCTCCATTCGTTCCATTTTTCACACAGTTGCAGAATGTATATTGAGAATATTTATTTATTTAAATCTTTCTAATGTTTTATTTCATCTTATTGGTCATCGGACTCTCTCTCATCCTTTTTCAAATTGCTTTCACCTTTCCTTATAGACTGAGAGTATCTGATGATATTTTGTGCCTTTTGCAACAGCTTATTCCTTTATTGGCAACCATACCACTTTCAAGCTAAATCATAGCTGTTATACAGTAAACTGCAGTGTCTACCAAGCTGCTGCACAAAGTTCTCAGTGTTTACAAAGGAAGTGAGCTTTTCACATGATTGACTCCTTTTAGTCTAGTACAGTTTTATATATATCTTGTAAATTAAGAAAGAGGCTGAATCTTCTGAAGTTTTCTTTGGTGGATCAGGCAGCAGAGCAGATATGCTCATCACCCCAGCTGATGACAAGAGCTGCATGGACAGTACATGGTATCAGCTCAGGTGAAGTATGACCTAATGGCTATCAACAGCATTCAGACTCATCTGCAGACATCTCAACGTTGTCATGCCACTGTTGAGAGTGAGGGTGACTCTTTGCACAACTTTCCCACACTTAAATATGATTTGCATGCAAGTCATAACATTATACCTTCCCCACTCCCCCAACATGATACCTTCAAGTCTTATGGTGCCAGGAATGTGTGCACATTAATGAACAGTATGACATGGTATAGACCAGAGAAAAGAATAGGTTTAGTTGTTGAGAACTGGCAAGATTTTAACATTCAGATAGCAGCCTTGAGTGAAACTAAGCTAGCTGAGGAAGTACACCTTGCTGAAGTTGAGACTGGCTGAAGTTGAGACTGGCTGAAGTTGAGACTGGCTGAAGTTGAGACTGGCTGAAGTTGACTGGCTGAAGTTGAGACTGGCTGAAGTTGAGACTGGCTGAGGTTGAGACTGGCTGAAGTTGAGACTGGCTGAAGTTGAGACTGGCTGAAGTTGAGACTGGCTGAAGTTGAGACTGGCTGAAGTTGAGACTGGCTTCTTTTGTGGTTGAAGTAAAGTATAGTGTTGTGAAGTTGGTGTTTTGCCATCACATCACATCTAGTTAGCAAGCTCACAAATCTCCAAAGGTGTGTGAATGACAAACTAATGTAAATTAGACTCGCACTCTCTGGAGAAAGACAACAACTATCATCAGTACCTATGCACCCACCAAGACCTGGAGTCTTTTATTGCAGAAGTACAGAAAGCAGACAAGCTCATCATCCTTGGTGACTTCAGTGCAAGAGTTGGCACAGATCATGAGACATGGCCAGGTGTCATCAGCACAAGCTTTGGCAAACACAACAAAAAACACTCCCACAACTGGGGAAATGACTACTAGTCACAGTCTTTTAATTCCTTTGCCTGTGAAACCACAACAGGAGGTCTTGGATGCAAGCTCTGGCATCTCATTGACTACATCATAGTCAGGAGAAAAGAGAGCTAGGTTTGAGTGATTAAGGCCATGAGAAGTGCAGAATGATGGACAAACCACAGACTCATAATTTCCAAGTGCAGGAATGGGATTCAGTCTTGCAGACAACCATTAGGCTAATAAGTTACCAAAAAACTGTCTGCAGATTGAAACAGGAGAATACAAAATAGGCATTTGTTCAAGAACATTCAGCTAGCTAGAAACAATGGATGTGGCTCTGCGAATGTTGAGGAAAACTGGCTGTACTTCAGAGACTTGGTGCACCCAGCAGCATCCAAAACCCTTGTTTCTACCACATGGAAATATCAAGTTGGTTTGATGAGAATAATTCAGCTCTATGAAGACTGCTGAATGAGAAATAGACTCCAAAAGACCTGTTTAGAAGAGAGCACTTTATCATCTAAGAAGGCAGTCTTAAACAGCATCAAGAGGAATGTCCAATGCAAACTCTGAGAGTTGTCCGACTCATGACTCATGACTGAGCAACAAGGCAGATGAGATTCAGTCCTATGAAGATGTGACTGATATATAGAATTTCTTTGGTGCTCTGAAGACAATGTACAGGCCACAGTCATCAGTTATATCTCCAGTAATGGGTGCTGATGGCACCACACTGTTCACTGACAAAAAAAAAGATATGTACTACCAAGATGGGCAGAACACTTCAGCAGCATCCTAAATCTACAATCATCTGTCATTGAGAAGGCAGTTGATCAATTGCCATAGATGAAAATCAGCATGTCTCCTGTTGAACCTCTGATGCTGACTGAAATTGAGAAACTATTTTGACCTGTGTCAAATTGGAAAGCATCTGGAGAGAATGCTATTCTAGCAGAAGTCTACAAAATTTGCAGATGGCACAGAAACTGAATGCTCCAGTCAATGTCGACTCAAGGAACTATTCCTTAGCAAGTGCACTGATGCATCCATCATCCACTTGTACAAATGGAAAGGCAGCAGACAATCCTGTGACAACCAGTGGGGCATCTCCTTGCTGTCAGTAGCCAGCAAAATCCACACCAGAATTCTGCATCAGTCCTGTGACAACCAGTGGGGCATCTCCTTGCTGTCAGTAGCCAGCAAAATCCACACCAGAATTCTGCGTCATCGCCTTGTGCACACAATAATTCCTGCATGAGAGTCAATGTGGTTCAAGGCATGGTGTGACAGACATGCTTTTTGCATGGCATCAACTCCAGCAGAAATATCAGGAACAAAACTCAACCTGTGAACAACATTCATCAACAAAGACCTCTGATGGAGTCAGTCATTGGGACCTCTGGAAGATCATGGCAAAATGTGGTTGCCCAGAGAAATTCATCATAAGGGTTTGCTACTTCCACTATGGCATGCTCGCTCACATTGTGAATGATAGTGAGTCATCTGAACCATTCCCAGTCACAAAAGGAGTCAAGTGAAGCTGCATTCTGGCCTCAACTCTTTTCAGTGTGATGTTGTCTGCCATGTTTTCAGATGCCTTCTGTGACTATGATACTGGGATCAACATCAGATAAAGGACTGATGGCAAGCACTTCAATCTGAGGAGGTTAGTGGTGAAGACAAAGTTACAGGAAGTGACTGTTCATGATCTTCTATCTGCAGACAACTGTTCATGAATGCCAACATGAAACACAGTGTATCTTTGATATTTTTAAAAGAAGTGGGGGCATGAAAGATTAAAACATGTGCTTAGCAACTGGATAACTGTTTATAAGTTTCAGTCAAAGAGAGGAGTGTGCACTAATGAAGGCATGTTCAGGTATTTACATAGATGTAGTGTGTTTCATTCTTCATTGATCAGCATTAACCTCTGTGTTCAGCTCTGATTTTAAACGCTACTTCTGTTGACTGGTGTAATACATGGTATGATGAGAAGATGTAGGTTACCTTTTGGACTAAACATATCTTTGCAGTCTGACCATATTGATGTTGCCAGTTTCATTGTTGTAGGAATCAAACTTTGCGGTTTAGCCAGAATGACGCTTTGTACTTAAATTCATGGGTTAGGAAAGTTTATGGAAATAGTGATTATTTACAACAAGCACAAAATAATTTTTTGATTCTCAAGAATTCAGTGTTTGACACACTAAATCCTGTGCATTACACCTTGACTTTGAATAATTCTTGGATTTCCACTGCACTGAACTAACCATATTAATTTCATTTTGCACCAATCAAGCTTTGCTTATTTTAATGGATTTTTTTTAATTGATTTCTTCCGCTAATGAATTGTTTTGTTTTCTTTCTTATATTAATTTCACATATTTTGTTTGTATTTTCTATTTTTGTTAGAACACCAAGTATTATGCGTGGGTACAACTAGACCTGAAACATCCACAGGTGATAGTAAGACAACTCTTGTTCCTATTTCATCACACTAACATCTTGTTCAGACAAGGTCATCTTAATATAGTCATCTTAACAGCATGTGCATAGAATTTGATGTACTCAGTGTAAAAATAATTTCAAACAAAGTGATTATCAGCATGTATTACATAGTGATACTTGTAAGATGTTATATAATAAGACAAAATGTTAATATCAAGAAAGCACTTGTCACTAAATCATCCGATTTTAAAAGTACTGGTTGCAGATGTCAGGTATGAAGTTGGTTCCTTATATATTATATCAATAACATTCTAGTATTACTGTTTCTTTGCAATACCCATCCTCCCGTTTGTAAGAAATATAAGAGGTATTGCGATTACCAGGTATCTGTCTTTCTTTCTATTTGCCTTCCCATCTTTCGGTCCTTAAATATATCTCCTAAGTTTGCTTCATATTATTCACACAGTTCATGTTAATTACTGGCAATCCACATTTAGTAACTAGTGTCTCAGGGACTATCACAAAATCAAATTCAACGATCATGTTCATTCTTTTCAGCAGATATCAGTTTACATAAGTTTAGGTACCTCTGGAAGATTGAGTTCTCCCTTGTTAAAGCACCAGTCATTATAGTACAATTCCAGATATGGCACAGTCATATGATAGACAGTTGGATATAACACAGTCATATGATAGTTGGATATAACACAGTAATATGAATGATAGTTGGATATAACAGTCTATGATAATTGGATATAACACATTCATATTATTCATATGAGATAGTTGATTATGACACCATATGATAGTTGGATATAACATGTTCATATAATACACAATTGGATATAACACATTCATATGATAGTTGGATATAACACATATGATGTGACTGACTGTTAGATATAACATGGTTATGCTATGATAGATATTTGGATAAAACATATTCATATGAGAGACACTTGGATATAACAAATTCATATGATCGACAGTTGGATATAACACATTTATATGATGTGATTGACTGTTGAATGTAACATGCTTATTCTGTGATAGTTGGATATACATGTTACGATAGTTGGATGTAACACAGTCATGCTGTGAAGGACAGCTGGATATAACACAGTCATTCTATGATGGACAGTTGGATGTAACACAGTCTTGCTATGATGGACAATTGGATACAACAGAGTCAAGCTGTGATGGACAGTTGGATATAACACAATCAAGCTATGATGGATAGGTGAATATAACATAGCAATGCTACAATAGACAGTTGGATATAACACAGTCATGCTGTGCTGGACAGTTGGATATAACATAGCCATGCTACAATAGAAAGTTGAATATAACACAGTTATGTTGCGATGGACAGTTGGATATAACATAGCCATGCTATGATAGACAGTTGGGTAAAACACAGTCATGCTGTGATGTACAGTTGGATATAACATAGGCATGCTACAATAGACAGTTGGATATAACACAGTCATGCTATGATAGACAGTTGGATATAACACAGTCATGCTGTGATGGATAGTTGGATATAACATAGCCATGCTACAATAGACAGTTGGATATAACACCACCATCCTGTGATGGACAGCTGGATTTAACAGTCATGTTATGATGGACAGTTGGATATAACAGTCATCCTGTGATGGACAGTTGGATATAACACAGCCACGCTATGATAGTTGGATATAACACAGACATGCTATGATAGATGGATATAACAGTCATACTATGATAGATGGATATAATAGAGTCATGCTATGATGGATAGTTGGATATAACAGTCCTGCTGTGATGGACAGTTTGATATAACACAGCCATGCTACAGTAGTTGGATATAACACAGTCATGCTATGATAGACAGTTGGATATGATAGCCATGCTACGATAGACAGTTGGATATAACACAGTCATGTTGTGATGGACAGTTGGATATAATACAGTCATGTTGTGATGGACATTTGGATATAACACAGCCATGCTACGGTTGACAGTTGGATATAACATAGCCATGCTATGATAGACAGTTGGATATAACACAGCCATGCTATCATAGACAGTTGGATATAACAGTCATGCCATAATAGTTGGATATGACACAGTCATGGTCTGATGGACAGTTGGATATAACATAGCCAGTTGGCTATGATGGACAGTTGGATATAACACAGCCATGCTATGATAGACAGTAGGATATAACACAGACATGCTACAATAGACAGTTGGTTATAACACAGCCATGCTATGATAAGCAGTTGGATATAACACAGTCATGCTGTGATGGACAGTTGGATATAACATAGTCATGCTACAATAGACAGTTGGATATAACAGTCGTGCTCTGATGGACAGTTGGATATAACACAGCCATGCTATGATAGTTGGTTATAACACAGTCATGCTGTGATGGACAGTTGGATATAACACAGTTCTGCTGTGATGGACAGTTGCATGTAACACAGCCATGCTATGATGGTCGGTTGGATTTAACACAGTCATGCTATGATGGACAGTTGGATATAACAGTCATGCCATGATAGACAGTTGGATATAACACAGTCATGCTGTGATGGACAGTTGTATATAATACAGCCATGCTATGATGGACAGTTGGATATAACACAGTCATGCTGTGATGGACATTTGAATATAACAGTCACATTATGATAGACGGTTGGGTATAACACAACCATGCTATGATGGACAGTTGAATATAACAGTCATGCTATGATAACAATTGGATATAATATAGTCCTGCTTTGATGGACAGTTGGATATAACACAGCCATGCTACGATGGACAGTTAGAGACAACACAGCCAGGCTATGATAGTTGGATATAACACAGCCATGTTACAGTAGACAGTTGGATATAACACAGTCATGCTGTGATGGACAGTTGGATATAACATTGCCATGCTATGATAGACAGTTGGATATAACACAGTCATGTTGTGATGGACAGTTGGATATAACATAGTTATGCTATGATAAACAGTTGGATAAAACAGTTATCCTGTGATGGACAGTTAGATATAACATAGCCATGCTACAATAGAGAGTTGGATATAACAGTCATGCTCTGATGGACAGTTGGATATAACACAGCCATGCTATGATAGTTGGATATAACACAATCATGCTGCAATGGACAGTTGTATATAACACAGCCATGCTATGATGGACAGTTGGATATAACAGTCATGCTGTGATGGACATTTGGATATAACAGTCATGTAATGATAGTTCGATATAACATGGCCATGCTGTGATGGACAGTTGGATACAACACAGCCATGCTACGATGGACAGTTAGATATAACACAGCCAGGCTACAATAGTTGGATATAACACAGTCATGCTCTGATTGACAGTTAGATTTAACACAGCCTTGCTACGATAGTTCGATATAACACAGTCATGCTGTGATAGTTGGATATAACACAGTCATGCTCCGATTGACAGTTAGATTTAACACAGCCTTGCTATGATAGTTGGATATAACACAGTCATGCTGTGATAGTTGGATATAAGACAGCCATGCTACGATAGAAATAGGATATAACACAGTCATGTTGTGATGGACAGTTGGATATAACACAGTCATGCTGTGATGGACAGTAGGATATAACACAGTCATGCTGTGATGGACAGTTGGATATAACACAGCCATGCTACAATCGACAGTTAGATATAACACAGTCATGCTCTGATGGACAGTTGGATATAACAGTGCCAATATATGATAGTTGGATATAACACAGTCATGCTCTTATGGACAGTTGGATATAACAGTCATTCTGTGATGGATTGTTGGATATAACATAGCCATGCTACGATAGAAATAGGATATAACACAGTCATGTTGTGATGGACAGATGGATATAACACAGTCATGCTGTGATGGACAGTTGGATATAACAGAGTCATGCTGTGATGGAAAGCTGGATATAACAGAGTCGTGCTACAATCGACATTTGGATATAACACAGTCATGCTCTGATAAACAGTTGGATATAACAGTCATACAATGATGGAATGTTGTTATATAACACAGTCATGCTATGATGATAGTTGAATATCACACAACCATGCTATGATGGACAGTTGGATAGAACACAGCCATGCTATGATAGATATAACACAGACATGCTATGGTAGACAGTTGGATATAACACAGTCATGCTGTGATGGACAGTTGGATATAATACAGCCATGCTATGATGGAAAGTTGGATATAACACAGTCATGTTGTGATGGAGTGTTGGATATAACATAGCCATGCTACAGTAGACAGTTGGATAAAACCAGTCATGCTGTAATGGACAGTTGGATATAACATAGTCATGCTAGAATCGACAGTTGGATATAACACAGTCATGCTGTGATGGACAGTTGGATATAATTCAGCCATGCTATGATAATTGGATATAACACAGTCTTGCTCTGATGGACAGTTGGATATAACACAGTTATGCTGTGATGGATAGTTGGATATAACATTGTGATGCTCTGATAGACAGTTGGATATAACACAGCCATGCTATGATGGACAGTTGGATTTAACAGTCATGCTGTGAGGGACAGTTGGATTTAACAGCCATGTTATGAGAGACAGTTGGATATAACATAGTCCTGCTATGATGGACAGTTGGATATAACACAGCCATTCTACGACAGACAGTTGGATGTAACACAGTCATGCTACAATAGATAGTTGGATGTAACACAGCCATGCTATGATAGTTGGATATAACATGGTCATTTTGTGATTGACAGTTGGATATACAGTCATGCTGTGATGGACAGTTAGATATAACACAGCCATACTACGATAGACAGTTGGTTATAACAGCCATACAATGATGGAATGTTGGATATAACACAGTCATGCTACAATAGACAGTTGGATACCACACAGCCATGCTACAATAGACAGTTGGATATAACACAGCCATGATATGATAGACAGTTGGATATAACACAACCATGCTATGACAGACAGATATAACACAGCCATTCTATGATAGTTGAATATAACATAGTGATGTTGTGATGGACAGTTGGATATAACCCAATCATGCTATAATGGACAGTTGGATATTACTCAGTCATGCTATGATGGGCAGTTGAATATAACACAATGATGCTATGATGGACAGTTGAATATAACAGTTATGCTATGATGGGCAGTTGGATATAACACAGCCATACTGTAATGGACAGTTGAATATAGCAGTCATACTATGATGGAGAGTTGGATATAACAAAGTCCTGCTATAATAGACAGTTGGATATAAGACAGAAGACAGCCATACTACGATGTACAGTTGGATATAATACAGTTGTATGTAACACAGCCATGCCATGATGGAGAGTTGGATATAACAGTCATGCTATGATGGACATTTGGATATAACAGTCATGTTATGATAGACAGTTGGATATAACACAGCCATGCTGTGATGGACAGTTGAATATAACATTCATGCTATGATGATGGTTGGATATAACATAGTCCGGCTATGATGGACAGTTGGATATAACACGGCCATGCTACTATGGACAGTTAGATGTAAGACAGCCACACTACGATAGTTGGATATAACACAGCCATGCAATGATAGACAGTTGGATTTAACACAGTCATGCTGTGATGGATAATTGGATATAACATAGCCATGCTATGATAGACGGTTGGATATAACACACTCATGTTGTGATGGACAGTTGGATATAACATAGCCATGCTACTATAGAAAGTTGGATATAACACAGTCATGTTGTGATGGACAGTTGAATATAACATAGCCATACTATGATAGACAGTTGGATAAAACAGTCATTCTGTGATGGACAGTTGGATATAACAAAGTCATGCTGTAATGGATAGTTGGATATAACAGCGATGCTATGATAGACAGTTGGATATAACACAGTCATGCTGTGATGGACAGTTGGATATAAGATAGCCATGCTATGATAGACAGTTGGATGTAACACAGCCATGCTGTTATGGACAGTTGGATATAACACAGCCATGCTATGATAGACAGTTGGATATGACACAGACATGCTATGATAGACTGTTGGATATAACAGTCATACTATGATAGATGGATATCACACAGTCATGCTGTGATGGACAGTTGGATATTACACAGTCATGCTGTGATGGACAGTTTTTTGATATAACACAGCCATGCTACAATAGACAGTTGGATATAACACAGCCATGCTGTGATGGACAGTTGGATATAACACAGTCATACTACGATAGACAGTTTGATATAACACAGCCATGATACGATAGACAGTTGGATATAAAACTGTCATGCTGTGATGGACAGTTGGATATAACACAGTCATGCTGTGATGGACAGTTGGATATATCACAGCCATGCTATAGTAGACAGTTGGATATAACACAGCCATACTATGATAGTTGGATATAATACCACCATGCTACGATATATATTTGGATATAACAGTCACGCTATGATAGTTTGATATCACACAGTCCTGGTCTGATGGACAGTTGGATATAATATAGCCAGTTGGCTGTGATGGACAGTTGGATATAACACAACCATGCTGTGATAGACAGTAGGATATAACACAGACATGCTACAATAGACAGTTGGATATAACAGTCATGCTGGAATGGACAATTGGATATAACACAGCGATGCTCTGATGGACAGTTGCATATAACACAGTGATTCTATGATGGACAGTTGGATAGAACGGTCATGTTATGATAGGCAGTTGGATATAACATAGTCCTGCTATGATGGATAGTTGGATATAACACAGCCATACTACTATTTACAGTTGGATGTAACACATCCATGCTACAATAGACAGTTGGATATAACACAGCCATGCTACAATAGACAGTTGGATATAACACAGTCATGCTGTGATAGACAGTTGGATATAACACAGTCATGCTTTGATGGACAGTTGGATATAACAGTCATGTTATGATAGGCAGTTGGATATAACATAGTCCTGCTGTGGTGGACAGTTGGATATAAAGGTCATGCTGTGATGGACAGTTGGATATTACACAGCCATGCTACGATAGACAGTTGGATATAACAGCCATACAATGATGGAATGTTAGACATAGCACAGTCATGCTACGATAGATAGTTGGATATAACACAGCCATGCTATGATAGACAGTTGGATATAACACATCCATGCTATGATAGACATATATAACACAACCATGCTATGATAGACAGTTGGATATAACATAGTCCGGGGCCCCGCGTGGCCGAGTGGTCTAAAGCGCTCTCCGTTATGGATCACTGCCATCTCACCTCTCTCTGCGTGGGTTTGAGTCTCGGATTCTGCCAATGTGGGTATGTGAGAAAACTTGCCAGTAGCTTCTCGTGGGTCGGTGGTTCTTTCCGGGGTTACCCGGGTTCTTCCTCCACCATTAATACTGGCCGCCATGTATAGCCTATCGTGTGCTGAAAAATGGCGTTAAACCCTACAACAACAACAACAACAACAACAATATAACATAGTCCTGCTGTGGTGGACAGTCGGATATAACAGTCATGCTGTGATGGACAACTGAATATAACACAGTTATGCTATGATGGACAGTTGAACATAGCAGTTATGCTGTGATGGGCAGTTGGATATAACACAGCCATACTGTAATGGACAGTTGAATATAACAGTCATGCTATGATGGACAGTTGGATATAACACAGTCCTGCTATGATGAACAGTTGGATATAGCACAGCCATACTATGATGGACAGTTGGATATAATACAGTCATGCTATGATGGACAGTTGGATATAACACAGCCATGCTACGATAGTTGGATATAACACAGCCATGCTACTATGGACAGTTAGGTATAAGACAGCCACACAACGATAGTTGGATATAACATAGCCATGCTATGATAGACAGTTGGATTTAACACAGTCATGCTGTGATGGATAGTTGGATATAACATAGCCATGCTATGATAGACAGTTGGATGTAACACACTCATGTTGTGATGGACGGTTGGATATAACATAGCCATGCTACTATAGAAAGTTAGATATAACACGATCATACTCTGATGGACAGTTGGATATAACACAGTGATACTGTGATAGTTGGATTTAACACAGTCATGCAGTGATGGACAGTTGGATGTAAGATAGCCATGCTATGATAGACAGTTGGATATAACAGCCATGCTGTTATGGACAGTTGGATATAACACAGCCATGCTATGATAGACTGTTGGATATAACAGTCATGCTATGATAGATGGATATCACACAGTCATGCTGTGATAGACAGTTGGATATAACACAGTCATGCTGTGACAGACAGTATAACAGTCATGCTGTGATGGATGGTTGGATATAACACAGCCATGCTATGATAAACAGTTGGATATAATACAGCCATGCTACGAAATACAGTTGGATATAACAGTCACACTATGATAGTTTGATATCACACAGTCCTGGTCTGATGGACAGGTGGATATAATATAGCCAGTTGGCTATGATGGTCAGTTGGATATAAAACAACCATGCTGTGATAGACAGTAGGATATAACACAGACATGCTACAATATACAGTTGGATATAACACAGTAATGCTGGAATGGACAATTGGATATAACACATTAATGCTATGATGGACAGTTGGATATAACACAGTGATTCTATGATGGACAGTTGGATAGAATGGTCATGTTATGAAAGGCAGTTGGATATAACATAGTCCTGCTATAATGGACAGTTGGATATAACACAGCGATACTACTATTTACAGTTGGATGTAACACAGCCATGCTACAATAGACAGTTGGATATAACTCAGCCATGCTACAATAGACAGTTGGATATCACACAGCCATGCTTTGATAGACAGTTGGATATAACACAGTCATGCTTTGGTGGACAGTTGGATATAACAGTCATGTTATGATAGGCAGTTGGATATAACATAGTCCTGCTGTGGTGGACAGTCGGATATGAAAGTCATGCTATGATGGACAGTTGGATATAACACAGCCATGCTACGATAGACAGTTGGATATAACAGCCATACAATGATGGAATGTTAGATATAGCACATTCATGCTATGATAGACAGTTGGATATAAAACAGCCATGCTATGATAGACATATATAACACAACCATGCTGTGATAGACAGTTGGATATAACATAGTCCTGCTGTGGTGGACAGTCGGATATAACAGTCATGCTGTGATGGACAGTTGGATATAACACAGTCATGCTATGATGGGCAGTTGAATATAACACAGTTATGCTATGATGGACAGTTGAATATAGCAGTTATGCTATGATGGGCAGTTGGATATAACACAGCCATACTGTAATGGGCAATTGAATATAACAGTCATGCTATGATGGACAGTTGGATATAACACAGTCCTGCTATGATGGACAGTTGGATATAGCACAGCCACACTATGATGGACAGTTGGATTTAATAGTCATGCTATGATGGACAGTTGGATATAACACAGCCATGCTATGATAGTTGGATATAACACATTAATGCTATGATAGACAGTTGGATATAACATGGTCATGCTATGGTGGACAGTTGGATATAACACAGTCATGCTATGGTGGACAGTTGGATATAACACAGTCATGCTATGGTGGACAGTTGGATATAATACAGTCATGCTATGATGAAGAGTTGGATATAAGTTATCCTATGATGGGACAGTTGGGTATAAGACAGCCATGCTACGATAGACAGTTGGATACAGCAAAGTCTTGCAGTGATAGATATTAAGATATAACTCTGCCATACTATGAAATGTTGGATTCAGCTGTCATGGTATGGTTGATCATGTTTAAAAAAAAAAAAAAATGAATTCCTAATATCCATTGCCTTGAAGATTTATAAAACCATTTTTTCAGTTTGGGCACTGTTAAAACTACTTACTATATTACTCCCTTTTATCTCTCAGTACCCAGTGTTGTATTTGACCCATATTAGCTGCTATATTTGGTAACAGGTTTATGAGACCAGAAATTATTGTTGGCACATGGCAAATGTGCCAGGAATGCCATTGATCTTGGCATACATGCAACACTGATTGTTTCTAAGTAAGCAATATTTAATCCTCCATATAATCAGATACAGTGCTGGAGTGCATTCTTGCATAATTAATAGGTTTTTGTGACAGCTTCATGTAAAGTTTTTGTGACAGCCAGGTGGGAATGTTTTGTGACAACCTGGTATCTAAAGCGGGTACAAAAGTTATTTCAGATGCATTATTCATATTTTATGATCAGTCCTTGATGCTTGACTGTTTAGAAAGTTTCAGAATAAATATAGCATTTTGCAGAAGGCACAACTTACTGTACCTTGTTTTGATTGATTGGTATCACTTGAGAATGTCCATAATATTTCAGACTTGATGAACTTGGTCACATGCTGTGCCCAGTGATCAGGTCTAGATAATTGATTGACACTACAGTGTCAAATGTCGACTGCATGGCTTTAAAATTTATCCAACAATACTTTGGCAAAGTATTTGAGAAGAAGGTCTCTGGCATTTTTTCGCAGGAATCAGACTGTGGTTATGGTCTTTAAAGCATTGATATTCCTCAGATCTCATCTGGAATGGTGGATTGACTTTTTTCTCAGTTATTATTACTGACCTAGATTTTTCTTATTGTTGTAGAAAAACATATAGTTTGTATTGCTTTATGATGGCATCTGCACTAGATGGCCCACTTTTATAAAAGTCACAGGCCACATGACCTGCTCAGATCTGCACCACACTGATTTTGAATCCTTTAAATTGGTTATGCAAGATAATTCTGTGAACTCTGCAAAGCCAAGGGCTAAAGAATTAGAAATATCTGCTTGCCCAGTGAGGCAGGTACTAAAATGTTCACTTAGTCAGAATGAACTCTCACTCAACCAGCTGTTTTAGAAAAATAAAAGTTGATAATGTTTGCAACCTGAATTTGATCTTGTGAAAGGTTGACTTTTCTGGGATTTATTCTGTTACCCCTCTATCAACATTTGTGAGAAATATCAAAATGAGACCAGTCTTCTCTTATTAGTATTCACTAGTGAGAAATATCAAAATGAGACCAGTCTTCTCTTATTAGTATTCAGTAGTGAGAGTAGAGCGCTTGTTTGAACTAGATCAAAAGAAATAGAAAACAAACTTCCTATGGGGAGCTGCAGTGACCAGCCTGACACCCAGTATGGCCACCAAGGCAGCCATCTTGAAAATCTTATTATTGCTTCTCCTCATGAACAGAAATTCATATTGGCATGGACTTTTCATCAAAATACTTCTTATAATGTCTAGTTGGTCAGTTAAAATTGTGCCACTCAGACATCCAATATGGCCATCACAGTGACCATCTTGCAGATCTTATTGTTACACCTTCTGAATTTATGGTCATATCAGCATGTGGTTTTAACTAAATAATGTCTTATGATGCCTAGTTGGTCCTGAATGAAAATTGTGCTGATCTAATCTCCAGTATATCTTGATGATATTATTTTTAACTGCTCCTGAACAGAAAGTCATCTCAACATGAGGTTTTCATTAGAACACATCTAATGGTGTATAGTTGGTTTTAAATGAAAATAGTGCCACTTGGACATCTACTACAGCAGCTATGAATGGAAAGTCCTATCAACATGGAGTTTTCATTAGAACACATCTAATGGTGTATAGTTGGTTTTAAATGAAAATAGTGCCACTTGGACATCTACTACAGCAGCTATGAATGGAAAGTCCTATCAACATGGAGTTTTCATTAGAACACATCTAATGGTGTATAGTTGGTTTTAAATGAAAATAGTGCCACTTGGACATCTACTACAGCAGCTATGAATGGAAAGTCAACATGGAGTTTTCATTAAAAGATTTATTATGCTAATTGGTGCTCAGTGAAAATAGTGTTGATCTGATGTCCATTATGGTGACCATGGCAGTCATCTTAAAAATCTTATCACTCCTCCTGAATGGAAAGTGATATTGATACTTGGGATTTCACTGGAAGACTTCTTACGATGTCTAGTTGGTCCCCATTGAAAAAAATGCTGATCTGACCTCCAGTATGGCCACTACAACAACTAATTTAATATTGTTATTGTTCAAAAATATGAGAGATGGTTTAAATATTTGCCAGTTAAAAAGAAGAAATAGTCTTATTTTGAATTCCTTGAAATTTCTTTTGGTAAGTAGAGTGTCGGTGCTTACAAGGGACTCTTGTTTCTATTTGTACAGTATTACAATCTTATAGTTGGACTAGTCATATCCCCTAGCACCTATGGTAACTGATACTTTAAAAACTTTCATATAAAATTGAACCACCACACAATCGGGGCATTATAATTTTTTATAGTTGTCTTTTTAGATATCTCCATTTAAGTGGTTCATGGTCATCATGAATGGGTTTTTATCTAGTCAACGCAAGGAGGAAATGAGACACAGCATTTACTTTTCTAACATTACCATGAAATTAAGACAATTTATTCTATGACATTTTGACCTTGCAGCAAAGGTCGCAGTCATAAAAAATGTTCATTCAGACTTTGATTCAGTTTTAGTATTTCCTATTCCCTTTTGAGAGATTTTCTTCCTGTTTGAAGCTGAAACAATTCATTCAGCGACGTGCACACATGCTCTTTGTCACGGTTGGAGCAGATTTGTTTAACGGTTTTTCTTAAAGTTCTTTCATTTAATTTAACGGTTTTTCTTAAAGTTCTTTCATTTAATTTAACGGTTTTTCTTAAAGTTCTTTCATTTAATTTAATGGTTTTTCTTAAAGTTCTTTCATCTGCATATATTGTCTAAACCCCCATAGTGGATTTTGTTAATACTTTGTAGGAAGCTTTATCAAGTAGAGAAAATTCATTCTTCAGCATGCTTGTCATTTACTTTTAATCTCGTTTTTAAATTCATGCATTTTACAGCTGTGGGTTCATTATGCAGGCCCTGGCCTTCACATTTAAGTTCACATCTTTTACAGCTTTGGGCTCAAGATGCAGGCCTTGGTTTTCACAATTTAAATTCACATGTTTTACAGCTGTGGGCTCAAAATGTAGGCCCTGGTTTTCACATTTAAATTTACATGTTTACAGCTGTGGGCTCAACATGCAGGCCTTCACATTTAAATTCACATGTTTAATAGCAGTTGGCTGAACATGCAGGCCCCGGCCTTCACAATTAAGTTACCTAGCATATATGATATAAGCTTAGCTGAATAAGACTTCCATACATTTAACCCCAGCAAATTTCAGAATGATTCATCAGGAGACGCTGCTTTTATCTGGAGAGCTGATTTGATAATGTTGTTGTTGTGCATTAGTGCCATTTTTCAGCCTTTGATGTGCTATATGTGGTGGCCAGTATATCAGGTGGACGAAGAACCTGGGTAAACCCTGGGAGAAACCATCAGTTCATGGGAAATTACTGACAAGCTTTCTCACATACCCATGTTGGCCAAGCCTGAGACTCAAAGCCACAAGGACAGAGATGAGATATCAGTGATCTATAAAGGTGAGCGCTTCAGACTCCTCAGCTGCTCAGGGTCCCGACTGTCTAGATAAATGATCATAAGACATGGAAGGGCTGAGTCAGCATAATTTAAAAGTGGGTATGATTGGTTTGGATATTAGTGCAAGTGCTTGCAATCATATATAATTCTAATTACATGAAATAGCCAATTAAAAGTCCACTGTGAAGGTTCATATATATATATATATATGACAGTATGGAAATAGTATATAAGGTATCAACCTTGTACCATCATACTGGTATTAACATTGTAATAACTACAGTATTGATATAATGTGCTTTAAACCAGATTTTGATACCACTGTCATTCTACGCAGTTCTTCTTGTCAAGGTTATTATATGATCAGTAATGATTTTATTATGTACTCTACGTTCTGCAGACCTGCCAATCCTTATGATTTTGCCTTAAGTCTTATGAAAATTACCCTTAAAATACAGACCTACGGCATACAAGCAAAAACTAAGGAAAAAATTATCGTTGCCAAAAACTCCGTATAATTGGTTCATCGATGTTTTATATGGATCCGGGTTTCATATTAGAATTAGTGAAATTAGTCAGGGAACCAGACTAACTTTACAGTAGCACCCCAGATGCCTTAAACTGCACCTGTTTGTTCATGCAGAGTGTCTGCATGATCAAACTGTTGATTATAGAACTTTTTTAAAAATGGCATCCATAAAGCGATGCATGTTTAAGACAAAAGGGAAAATGAACTTATAAAAAAGTGTTAATAATCAACACAGAAGAATAAAAAGTAGTATTCAGAGTCTTGTGAATAAAAGCTGGAAAGGCCACAGTTACGTTTATTGGACATCATGTGCCAATTTGAGTATGTCTTGTGGCAGGAGATAGGATTGCCATCGTCATGTGAAATGGAAAACGAATTTCCAAGAATTACATCAGGTTGAGAGATAGCAACAAGCCATTTAGTTGCATAGGGTTTGGAACTAGAGTTGTGCAACTGTACTAGTGGTAAATAAAGTCTACATGTACTTTACAAACTTTTAAGTTGAACGTAATGTTTATCGTCGTGGCGTCGAACTTTTAATTACGTTTTCCAGCTTTACAAAAGCAGTTGTTGATATTTGTTACACCTTTCCTGAAAACTGGTCAATCTTATGGGAAAAAAATCAACTGCCTTACTGAGACGGACTCGTCAGGGTTGGCTGGTCTGGTTCTACTGAAAAAAATTCAAGCTGGGACACTTTGTTATATATTTCTGTGTTCTGTCCACTAGGAGCAGTTTTCACTGGAGCATATCTGTGGAGGAATGTCCGTTTTTCCATCCAGTGAAATGTGTATCAACATGCTGGTCAACTTTATCTTGCCACTGTGTATCAGGGTGGGATGTGGGCGCAGAGGTAAGTTTGTTTGTAGGGGAATTCATCTTTCATGAGAGCCCAGATTAAAAATGTATCTTATGAAATCTCAGTAACTCTAACCCATCTGGATCCAGCAACCAAGATCATTTGCACTTTCTTTCTAAGCCCCAGTGGAATCTCTGTGTTTTATTTAGAAAATGTTCTCATGTGTTGGCTTTTTTTGGTGGTAAATATTTAAGTAGAAAAAGCTTTGAAAAATGGAACGACTGCTTTAATTTTTTTTTATGAATCTAATTAAATTGTAATGTGACTGTGTCACATTTTGCCAAGAAACAAAATGAAACAGTTGCTTGCCATTAAGTATCTATCCATTGCCATTAATTATCTGTTCATTTATCTATCAACATTGTTCCCTCCTTTTTACTCACCTGAATAACTGACAAACCCCTTACAACATGGAGGCATGTGTTAAATGTAAATAATTCAAAGCACAAAATGCTTGTATGGGTCATTACTGACATGTATTTTCAGCTGTCCAAACAGCTAGTCAGAAGATGTTGTCCAATTAAGGAAGGAACTGACATCCATCGCTATAAAAATGAAGGGACAGACTGCTCACTTGTCAGCTTTTTGGCAATGTACATATGTTGGAGAATCAGAATTCTTACAGGATTCACATTAGGGGGCTATTCAAATGAAATAAGAGCCTTTGAGTTTGTCATTTAACCTGGACATGAGCACAAAACAAAGTTCAATTTGCTTTGTATTGATTTCACAACATTCCACCTCCCCACTTCACCAGATTTTTTCAAATACAGTGCTTTTAATAATCAGAGTAAAATATTGACTTTTTAAAGTCTCTCCTACAAACAGGAAGGTGGAAAGATGGAAAAAGAAGGAAAAAGAAGTTTTACGTTCTGTAGTCAGTGTTGGTGCTAATTTGATGATATAAATACTGGAAAATACATTGTTTCTTTTGAATTTCCTGATGACAATTTGCACATGGTCTGTGAAAAGAAGTGAAAATATGAATTCGTGTAGCCCTATCTACGGTAAATTATGACTTATTGGATGTATCTAGGTTCATTACTAATACAAATAATCATTCGTCCAGTATTTTATCATACAAACATTTGAAAAGTTGCCTTCTGGTATGGAGATTTTTGCAGATTTCTTTATACTGTAAGTTAATTATGAGGTGCCTTTTTATGAAATACAACAGTTGCAGTGAGAAGTGAAAGAAATTGTGACAATTTTTATAAACTTCAAATAGCATTTCATGAGCATTTTAATCATCGGACATAAAAATATGTAAAATCACAAGTTTCAAATGATAGTTTTGAACTTTGTACACCTATTTCTTCATATTTTCATCATCTTCAGCCTATTTGCAGTTTGAATCCACTTTTAAACAATTATATCGGTACCTCTGTAAACAGAGAGGAATATATTTGTCAGGTTTGGTTGTTTGTTCAAACACCATGCAAAAAGTTGGTTGTTAATGGTAATTGAATTTTTACAACATCATCTGAGTTGAATGTTCTTAAAAAGAAATTTTGATAATACTTGAATTTTTCTAACATTTTTTCAGACACACCCAAGTTGCGGCAGACAGATATAAACCTTGCCCTGACAGTTATCCTTAATGCACTGACTCCACCTGTACGAGTGCACACACAGCAGAACAGCACCAAGTCTGCAATGCATCATCTTTCCATCAGTGAACATGGTCGCTGCAGCAGCTTTATACATTCTGACAAAAACAACATCAAATATGCAGGCAATGAGCTGCTGATCCATACAGCCTACCTGGGTAAAAGATGTCCATATATCTGTCTGTCTGTTTGTCTCTCTGTCTCAGAATGTTTCTGTTCACTCCATTACATTAACTGTAATAATTTTTTTTAAATGAACACCTTGTCTGCTTTTCTTTTTCTGACAGTTCATTCCAAAATAAATATTATATATAAAGACAAAAATTTATCAATGCGTCCTCTTGGGGTTTTAATCTTTATAGAATTTACGATATTGTTGTTTTAGGATTGGAGATTTTGATGATATGCTTTGACAAAGCCCTGGCCCCAGAATGGCACAGAGTGGCCAAGTGCATTCATGACTTGGGCAGGAAAGGAAAAGGTATGTTATACATTACAGTTAGGTCTGGGATGCAGAGGTAAAAACTGTGTTCATTGAGTGGGGTGCAGAAGTCTGTTGCTGTAATAAACCACATTTTGCAATGAATATTCAGAAGACCCTCATGTAATCCCAAAATGGCATGTAGAAAATATGTTAATGATAATGACCATACAAATATATATGGAGCTCATGGATTTTTTTTATAGCTCTACTGGTAATAAACCAGAAGAACTTATGGGATAGCCTGTTGTCTATTGTCTGACATTCATCCCTTCATTGTTTCAGTTTTGTTATTCCTTTTTCTAAACTACTTAGATTATTGCCGTGAAACTTTACACATACATCATCCCAATGTCCAGTTGGCCCTAAATAAAAATGGTGCTGCTCAGACATCCAGTAAGGTCAATCTAACATCTAATACAGCCACCATAGTGGCTATCTTTGAAATTTTTTTATTGGTACTCTTGCAGAATTGATGATCATATTGACAGAGTTTTCACTAAAAGATTTCTTATGAAGTCTAGTTGGTTCTGAAAGAAAATGTTGCTCTGCAGACATCCAATATGGCTACCATAATGAACATACTGAAAATTGTATCACCAATTCTCCTGAATTGATGGTCATAATGACATGGGGTTTTCATCAGGGGTCTGTTGGTGTCCAGTTTGTTCTTAATGAAAATGGTGCCAAGCTTGTACCCAGTATGGCTGTCATTGCAGCTAATTTGAAAATCTTTCTGATCAATTACAGCAGAGATGGTCACACATCTGACTGCATGGGTTTGAGTCTTTGGCTTTGCCAATGTGGGCATATGAGAAAGCTTGCCAGTAACTTTCTGCAAGTTGGAGATGTACTGGCCGCCATGTATAGCCTATCGTGCTGAAAAATGAATTTAAACACACAGCAACAACAACAAATGCAAAAATATTTTGCCCAATTCGAATGAAACTTTATAAAAATATTTCATATGTCTTGTTCTACTAAGATTGTTTGTTTTGGAGGCCTCTCTAGGAACAGTGTGGTACCCATAGAAACCATATTTTTTAAAAACTATATGGCTCTACCTGTTACTGCAGCATTATGTTTAAAAGCAGTGTGAGACAGGTGACCAACCTCATGCCCAGTTGGTCTCTTCCTTTTATTTCCTGCATCTTAGAGAGTGGACATACATTTATAGACATAATTGTAAATCTGTGCAATTTTCATATTCATATGTAAAAGTCAGTTAACATGCTTTTACATGTACATTTGCATTTAACAATAAATGGAGTTTATTTGATCTCTTTAATCAAACAAATTTTGGTTCAGAATAGTTCGCCATTGCCATATCTAAATGTACTGTTTGCATGTTTCATTTCAGTTTCTTTGCCAATGTGGAAGTTTCTGGACTTTGTTGTTACACATAGACTTTCCTTATTCCTGCTGTTGCAGCCATTTATACAGTTCAAGGTCAGTATGATAGTCAAGACTGAATGAACTGTCGAACCAGGCAAACCTGCCTGAGAATTTTTGTTCAGACCTCTGGAGTTTGACATGTATAAGCATTGGGTTTGGCAAAAATGCATTCAGAGATGTTTTAAGTTGACTTATTTTACGTTACTTTTATGCTGTGGATTAGAATAATTATAAAGTTGATTCTTAATAAAACAATTTTTTTAAATGAGTTTTTCCAGTGATTTGTAATGGCAACAGATTTGCATATGTTAAGGTGAGGTGGTCACTTGAAACTGCTTTTTTTATGCATCATTTTTCATCTCATTTGCTAATATTCTAGTTGTATTGGCAGTCATTGTAACCATTAAAGTTTCTTGTAAAGTTGTGTGTTAAGGTCTTGTGTAAAGTTTGTGAGTTAAAGTTTTGTGTAAAGTTGTGTGTTACAATTTTGGGAAGTCAGATGCTAAGTGGGGCATGTATCAGCATAGAGCTGTAGGTGCGATACTAGTTTCTGCAGAATTATGCATATTTAATGTGCCCTTGGTTAACTAATATGTCATGTTATTGAAATGGTGGCCCATGTATTTCAAGAGATAATAAATACATGTTTATATTCTTATGTTTCAGATGATGAAGGTAAACTGTGACACTGCCCAGGAGTACTACCTTCAACAGACAATAAAAGATAAACTTCAGGGTTACAGTTTTGCTCATCCCAAATGTACCGGGGGTGTCCTGGTCGAGCTTGCCATTGAGCTTCGACAGATCAAAGAGGAGTTCATCAGTGCAGGAGGTGAGTGGTGTTTTAGTATGTAAATTTCCTTAGCAATTCAGGGATTCTATGCAGGCAGTAGATGGTTAAAATAGTCTACGAGTCAGGCTAAAGGTCATGTGTGAGGCAGGCTGGAGCTATCATGTGATGGTGTTCCACACTGGAAAACATGATGTTACACATATAGAAAAGTGCGAAGCGCCTGTCTCGCCTCAGGAGTGGGCTGAAGACAATGATGTGTTTTTCTTAAAGGTGGACTTGAACAAATTCACTGAGTAACCAGTAGTGACAGTTCCTTGCTTTGCCATTGAGATCCCCAGCCCCCTTCCATCTGTCAAGACAAGTGTCAGAAGAGGCAGAAATCTAGTTGTTTGATAAGGCAGCAGATGAAGTAATGGTCTGTCCCTTCTTTATGCAAGGTCCACTTATTTCTGCATCCAGCTATAAAATCTACTTCCCATCTTGGCCCCTTAAGTCCCCTCCCCCACATCCAGACTCTAGGGCATTACAAGTGGGGATATTATTTGAAATTAGGGCCATGAATGCTGATTTCTTTTCGGTGGCCTCCTTCACTCTTGCTAGAGGTTATAATAAGATATTGTAGCATGCACTTTTTATGTCATAGTGCTCCATGCAGAGCTGCTTCATCTATTCAGAGATGGTGTTTTGGGGGGATGTCAAAGGTGTTGCTGGACCACATCAAAAAATTTCCAGGGTTTTCCCCACTTGAGGCAGTGACACTCTTTAGAGGTCTCATCCTTTCCTTATCATTTTAGGATTCGAGGGATCGACAACACCTGTCCCTGGCACTGACCTGCTGAAACATTCCAGACTGGTGTATTAACCATGACCACACATTGGGACTTTTGAATATTTTCAATCAGCAGTCTCAATTCAGAGCTCCCTCTTGTCCATCATTCACTAAATGAGAAGGTCAGAAAAGTCAAGAAAGTCCTCAGACCCCTCCCTCTTCTCCAACTTTTCTTGCATCAGATTATAATGGTATTCTTCAAGTATTTGTGTGTTTGTTAGAGATGCTGGCTTGTGTTTGAATATTTTATTTACTTAAATGTATGGAATGCATGTACCTGATTTTAATATAAGCAGTGCTATAACTAACAGACCAAAATAGAAGTAAAAACAAAAATATTTTGCATTTTTTTAAAAGGGGAATATCGATCCCGCAGTGCTACCATGGTAACAGAGCCATCAGAATACTCCCAGCCTAATGTTCCAGATCAGGTCTGCAAAGCCAATGTGTCAGAAATCACAGCAGAAATCATTGGACAGCCAAAACCTACTCTGGCCACACTGGGCAAGAGGGCCAGTCGAGGTTTGTTCACAATCCATCATTCCAAACTTTCATGTAGACACTAAATATTAAATGTCTCAATTTGAATTATCATGACTTAAAAATGTTATGCATATTTCGAATAATTTGCTATACTTGATATTGCCAGAGTCCATGCTATGGAATGGTTATGGTGAAATAGTCGCTCTGCTGCTTGTCATTTCACCTTCATACACAGAAAAAAAATGAAGATGGTTTTGCCTTTCCTCAAGTTGGTTGATAAACACACCATTTTTTTTCATTGAATGCTTACATGTTCTGAGTACACTATCAACTCTTGTTTCTTTTTTTCTTTTCAAAGAGCAATATAAAATAATTTAAACTTAGTATTTTCATGCTTTTATTCAACTTTCATGTGAATTGTTTAATCAGTGTATCTGCAATTGCATTCAAACTTTAAGATTTATGCTGAAAAATTTCACACACAGAGGTTATAGAATCGGGGTGAAATTGCATGCATTTGTTAATTGTTCTCTGTGGATATTTATAGACTGACTGCTAGCAAAGGTAAACAAGTTTATTTCATTTTTCATTCTGTAAATGAAAGTAGAAAGAAGAGGCTTATTCCTCAATATCTGTTAAATTGTTTCATTTGTGAAGTACATTAATTTCTAGGCTATTGTCTTTTGCCAATCACAGTTTTGCCAAGTCAGAGAAAAATGTTAATATTGTCACAAAGTTCACTGAGTAGTTTTATTTCTCTTGTTTATATATTATTAGGTTCCAATGTTTAGTCAAACAGCTGTTTTAAGTTGCTGTTTTGAACATTCTAAATTTTGACTAATACACTCTGCCCAATTTTCCCACAATCTCACCTTATTCTGACGGGGAGAGTCATTTTGCCCAAAAATCTGACCCCTGTGTGGACCCTGTATTTCTGTTAAAAATTGTGCTTTCTACCATTTATAATATGCTATTTATTCTAGTTGACATAAAATTAAATCAATCAATTTTTGTCTCCAAACCCATTAGGGCTGTTCCATTAAAACATACATAGGATCAGGGAACGGCACTTTTAAAAACATACATGCCAGGGTGGTTTGGATTTAAAATTGCTTCTGTCCCAGGTTGTTTATTCAATAAAATCGCTTTTGTAGGTGGCTGAAAAAAACTGGTTCGGTAGGTCTGTCTAAAAGTGTGAGCTAACCATAATCAGAAACTTCCACTTTAGATATCCAGTCATCAAATTTGTATTTTATGTTATGCATGCCGTATTTGTTCCCGTCAAGAGTATTTCTAACAACAGACAACAGACTTTAAAATGTTGTCATTGGTCAGCTGTAAATAGGTCAGGAAAGCCTACCATGTGACCCTGAATTTGTAGTTTTACTAATTTGTAGTTTACTAATTTGTAGTTTTACTAATCACAAAGTGAAAATCTGTGTCTTTATTTCCTTAATCATAAGGAAAACTAGCAGATTTTTAAAATAAATCTCCTTATAAAACTGAAGTAAAAATTCTGCAGCCACATTAATTTTAGTCTCATGAGACTTGGTTTGCATCATTTGCATCCAATGCGCGCTGCGAAAAGAACCAAATGTAGCTGTATTGTGACAGTAATGGCGGTGAAACATGTTTTCAACCGGGGTAGAGTCGGTATTTGGTTGAGAAAACAAAGCCTAGAGAAATAATTGACAGCCTTAGAGGTAAGTTCTGTTATTTTTTTAGCAAGCTAATCAAAAAGTGTTAAAAGACTAGTGAAATTCCATTTATTCAATCATTATAAACGTTGTTGTCATAGACTCGTTTCTGTCAGTCAAAAGCCATTGTAACACGTACTTGTCTTCATCCAGTTAACTCAAGATGACCGACATGCACAGAATCAGCGAGGGGCAGATTTCATGTTAGTTACCATGTGTTAATTGATTGATGGGACAGAAACGAATGCTTATGTGTAATGGAGTCCCTGTAGGAGATTTTAACTCCAACATGTAATCAATCCAAGTCCAGTTCCAATAGATAATTCTGATGTTTGGAATACAGCTTCACAAACCTTGACTATTTAATGGTTATCAGAGGAAAAATCTGATTGAGGGCACTTAAAAGTTGTAATGGAAGAAGTGCATAGCATAATAACATTGGCATTACTGTTGTATGTTTGTATGAAGAATCTTATGTGACACTTTAAATGAGCTAGTTTCATAGATTCGGTTGCGTTTTGTTTAATTACTGTGACAGTTTAAAAGAAATCTTGGAACTAATGTAAAAAATGGCAATACATGGAAAGGAAGTTAAAGTTATAGAACAAAAATGAGAAAATTAACTTGAAACCAGTGAGTTGGTGAGTAATAGATCATTATTCACCCAATCTTCCAGTTATTTCTGCATATAAATGATACTGTCCATACGTAATGAAAATATAACTTTGGTAATCTAAATCAAAATTTGTTGGGGTTTTTTAATTGATACTTTGGATTCTTAATATGTAACAGTTCTTATTTTCATTGGTGGTGGTCACAACCATGCAAGTATTTATTAACAATGTGGTCGGTTGTGGCTTATATACAGGTAGATGATTATTACAACTTTCTGCTTACTATCCAGTCATTTCATTTTCTCCAAAAATTTTAAGCACAATGATACCATAGTTGTAAGTTGAATTAAACATTGTTGACTTTATGTTTAGATTTTGCTATGTTCATGTCAAGTTGCTAAACATTTGGACAGTACACCATTTTTTGCTATGTATATCATCTCCAAAATATACATAGCATATAACATAATTGCTGCTTTACAATCCATGCCTATTTTTTATTCACTTGAATAATTTTCATAATGAATACACTAGTGGTCATTTTTGAGTTCACATGTATTAGTTTCATTGTGAATCTTATGTGGGCTTTGGATTAAACTTTGTTTTGTTGAGGACTGTCCATTTTTGTATACACATTGAGGTGGGGTTGAAGTTTGAATATATGTGTGGGTGGAGATAAGACCAAGTAGTACATACACACCTAAAAACAAAACCTTTATTAAAGTTACAAAAAAACCTATCTGCCATAGCCAACAACAAACAACTGATAATATTTGCACACTTTCCAATTTGTAGCCCCTTACCAATTTTAAAAATGAAAAGCATCAAGAAAAGAAGGTATAAATAAGTGCAGTACATCATTTTCAATTGGCCAGTGAGAAGGCAGTCAATCATTCAGTGTACTGCAGTTGCATATTAAGCGGGTCAGAACTGTGTCATCTGCATCCAGTATTTGCAATGTAAATGTAACTCCAAAATGTATGGAATTAGTGAGATTATCAATCACAGTGAATGATCAAACCTGTTGCTTGAAAACAGGGACTTGATCATGCAAATATGGAGACCGTGTTACAAAAGAAGCTCCCGAAAGACTTTTTTTTTAAGTTTCAAAATATAGCTGCTCCTTTTATCATAGCCTAGATACCATCTTATTGCTTTGTTTTCAGACAGAAATACTAGAAAGTGTCAGTATTATATCAAGCAACATTGTGGTGGACCAGTTGGTGACTTTACCACAAACCAACTTCTATTCATGTTGACAAATAAGATACAGAAGCTGAATTTAAGGTTACTGAGGAAGAAACTGCCATCAATGATGCAAGCGCTGCTCTTAAAAAAAGGCCACCAAATAGAGTTCAGTACCTGATGCAGAGTGGAGTAATCCAGAAAGTAGTCAACAGGTACAAAGTTGAACAGTAGTTGTTTTATTTAGGTGATGTTACTGAACTGCACAAAATATCAAAAATTTTCTTTTGAAGGATTTCCTGTTAAAAATTTTCCAATAAAAATTGGTATGTGTATGCATCTCAACAAAAGTCTGTATGGTATTACTCTGATTGCACTACCAATCCAATTGGTGAGGGGATTCATGTTTATAATACAAAGGTGTTGACAGAGTTTCCTTCAACAGCAGGTAGATTTGAAAGCCATTCAGCTTGTACATTGACATGTTATGTCACATGTAGATAAATTACAGCGAAGAGTTTGTTATTTGTCATATTTTTCAGTATCTTGTTCACTTCTGCTGAAATGTGGGGTCACAGTTTGGTATCACAACATGAAACATAGTTGCAACACTAATAACCATTACAGAGCACTGATTGATTATGTTCAGGATTTAAGTATGTTTGTCTTAGGAGTTATCTCATATAGTTCAAATTTTTAATATTGCTTATCAGTTCTTTTCTTATTTTACAGGCATCTACCTCTGTGAGCCCAAGGCATTAAGTTGTATGAAAGGGATTTCCTGAAATATTTGCCAGTTTTAAAAAGATCTTACTTTCAATTTAGAAATGATGAATCCCTTAAAATTGTCACGATAAAAAATGTTGAAAGAAAAAAGGTTTACTGGTTCTATTGTTATTTCTGTTATCTTTGTTTCAGCAGTTTGAATTACCTGAGTATGTTCAGAGATGAAATTATGCCATTTATAGATGCCATTTATTGATGTTTATGAATTTCAGATTGAGCATTTGTCATTGTTGCCATGAGCCTGTTGCTGTGATATAGGTACATGTATTTGTGATCTGTAAGATGGCAAATGTGGATTTAGATACAAGGGTTAGGGTCAACACTGCTTGTGTTAGCTTTGTTTCAGATGGAGTTGTCATGAACAACATCTTTTGTTCGAAGTTCGTTGGTTAACTTTACTGGGTTTCAAATTGCAAATGGTCATTCATATTCTTGACAAACTTGAATTTCTTAAGTGAAGCTTGGACAATTTTTTCTCTTCATCTTGTTAAAGATTGGAACACAACATTTTAACAATGATGTAAGAAATTATTTTGGTAATATATTTTGAAATAAAGATGTTGAATGCTGTTTTGAAGTATTGTTTAGACCACTTCCAGCTATAAATAATAAAGCATACAGAACCATGCATAATTTAGTAGAATAGATCAGTATATGGCAACTTTGTCTATCCCATTTTTCATCTCCTACATACTTAACAGAGCCTAACGTTGTAACCAAAATTCCATTTAACGTGCTGACCAGAAATGTTAACAGTCTGACAGCCAGATTTAGGTTTGTATTTTATATTGAAACACTTTGGCTACCTGTAATCTGGCAGTGGATCCAGCCCATGTACACTACAACTAACTTAAACATGATGACTCGACTAGAGCTGGTCTGTAAGAGATAGTCCTACAGAAATGCACATTAGATTTAAAACTATAATCTTGAATACAGTGTTTACCAAAGTAATATAAGTGCAATTTATAAACTTTAATTACAGTTACATAGATATACACATCAGGGTTTTCGTCATTTTCTGGCATAAGGGTCCACACAGCACATGGTAATTTAATAAAACAAGGTGTAAAGACCTTGTTACAATCTTGGCAAAAAATATTTTCTTTGTTAGAAGGTTAAAGTTTAATTTTCATGGCCAAATTCCTAATTTTCCTAATTTTATATATATATATATATATATATATATATATATATATATATATATATAATATAATATTCCTAAGGCTTTGCTATAATCTTCTTTTGTTACCAGGTTTAATTGGTTTTGAGTTTGTGTTGTCCATCAGAGTCAATAAGCTCAATTATAATATTTGTATCACCTGATATGTTGAATTCAGGTAAACAGTGGCAGTTTTAAATACCAAAAGCATGATCAACACCTTCTTCATAAACATTAATTTAGAAATCTCTGGTTGCAGACTCGCTGCAATTAAAGCATGAAAAGAAAAATTGTTTTGTATGAATTCTTGAGTACAGCTCAGATTGACACACATGACTTTCTTTATGAACCTTTGCATGTCATTCAAAAAGATGAAAACAAGTCTCAGATTAATTAAAAAACTAAACGTGACTATCAATAGTTTTGATCCATCCAAATAAATAACTGACAAATGTTCTTGTCATAAAGTTAGGGCTGTTTCATTAAAATATACATGGGAGCCAGGGAAGGCACTTTTAAAGTGGGGTACTCACCCATAGATGCAATTTAGAAATTTCTTTTCATTTTAATATGAACTCTGTGAAATCAAGGTACCCTGTTGTTTAGTTTTAAAAAACTGCATTCCCTGGGTAGCATGTATGTTTAAATGGAACAGCCCTTAATGAACTGAGATGTTTCCACACAAAAGTGATTTTTATGATTCACCAAGTAGTACATGTACGTGTATGTTGACACTTTCAGCAGACAGTAAAACATGGTGGTTTACAGGGTTTTTATTCATGATGACATATTTTGAAAAATGTTTGAAAATTAAATTACAAATTTAAAAATAACTATCTCTGAGAAATCAAACCAGTATAAATTGTTTACTCCATGATGTATAACATTCATGACACAGACATGTACAAAAACTTGTGAAAAATAAACAATAAATTTTAATATAATCTGGTAACCTTTTCTCTGTTGTAATATTATAAAACAATCCCCATTTTCATTGTATCATAAATAATGTTTGCATATGTTTGTGTGTATATATGTATATATAGACACACACACAAACACACATAACAGGGTTCAAGCCAGACTTGAATTTTCGGGAGAAATGACTTCTTTTGGATAGAACAGAGAGAAGCGAGCTAAACAGGGAGAAGTGAAAGCAATGCAAGATATCTAAATATAGTAGTAACGTCAGGCATTGGGTAAATAGTATTTGCTTCGCTACTTTTTACCCTTTTTTTCAGAAAAATGAGTGAAAACAATTTTGACCTGATGGCGCTTCTTGAATTCTACAATAAGGCATTGTCCCATATGTTGGGACCTACATACAGGGTTTGACACTAAGGCAGGTCCGCTGGCCTGAGGCCATCTGATTTTCAGAAGGACCACCACTTTCCTAAAGCTGGGTGGTCTGTGGGGCCTGCAATTTTAAATTGTGGATTTTAAAAATATATCTATCCATTAGCTGCCAATCCTCATGATTTTGGCGTGAATTTCACGACTTTCTACAGCGATTCATGGATTCATGCTGCATGCAAAAAATTCATGAATTCCCCAATTCTCAGTTATTTTAAATTTTCCTGTTAAGTGCTAGTCGGATATCAGCAGTTGCCAAAACGGTCCAGTACTGCTAGTCGCGATGTTAGTAGAACTATAGCCAATTGGTACAGTTGGCCTGGTAGCAAGCATTTTAGTGTATTTTAATCTATATACATAATACTTTTACAAATGCTTTTGAAAGAAACTGGGGCCTAACCAGAATTTTTCTCAGCGCATGCGTTGCCAACACTGATTTGAATTACCGTTCGGCATTGCATCTTGAAAATGTCTTCACCACCAAGGGAAAAGAAATGTATTACACAAAAAGTTTAGTTTGGAATATACCAAAAATTGGCCATGCATTCAGTTATCAAATACCGATATACATCATGCTTTTTGCACACAGTGTGCCACAAATTTTAGCATTGGGCATGTTGGCAGGGACGATGTGAGGAAGCACATTGGTAGCAAAAAAGCACATAGAGGATGGAAACTACATGAAGACAGCTTTTTCGAGTGTTGGAATATTTTAGATTGAAAGATTAGCATATATCATAATTAGCTTGAGTTCACAGCTTTCTGCGCATGCACCGACACCACTAATAGTTCACTGTTTGACGTTTCATCTTCTGGATTAATACCATTTCGTAATTAAGCTACACTGCAGTTGAAATGTTTTCACCTCCAAGGAAAAAGATTTGTATTCCACAGAAAGTGAAGTATAGATTGGAGTGCACCAAAATTTGGCCTGGCATTCAGCCATCAAACATCGATGTACATTATGCTTTTCACACAGTAGTGTGCCACAAATTTTACAGTTGGGAATGTGCACAAGGGCAAGTATTGTTGCATACAATTTACCTGTCGTACATGTACCGTGTAGTAATATAATTATATAGTACGTGTATGACATAATTGTAAGCAATGATACGAGCCCCTGTGGGCATGTGGCAGAACGATGTGTAAAAGCACACAGCTATAGCACTCCCCAGCAGATTTCGGTTTTGGAGTACTTTGAGCCACCTACTCAAGTCCTGCATGCCACCAATGCTGTAGCATTGTCTGTGTGCTTTCTTGTTGAACATAACCTGTTTTTCTCAGTTGGAAATCAGCAGCAGTGACAGTGAAAAATTATTTCCTTTATTGCCTCCTTAGGTGATGAAACCAAAATTTACCATAGCCTGATTGAGGAAGTTCAAGACTACCACGGCATCATATCATGACAAATAGCGTGAAGTTTGTGTATATCAGTAAATTTGGCTGCAAATAAAGTAGTACATGTAATCAGTGTAAATAATATGTTTTTTTTTTAATTTTGAGATTTTCATATAATGCAGTACTGACCATTGAAGTGGGTGGAGTTAGTGTCATGATATACTTTTTCACTTATTGTGTTCAAAAGTCACTAATTTTTATCCCACTTTTCACTAATTGCAAGTCTGGAGGGTTGGCAGCTCTGCTATCCCATGTTATAGGATTGTATAAATCTTTCTTCTAATTATAAACATGTCAAATATGGCGAAAATCGAAAGTGAAATGAAGTTAAAACAAAGATCATGCCTGTGCCATTTAATCCTAATTATCATTGTCGTTTGGGTGCATACCTTAAATTGTCATTTGGGCGCGTACTTTGTTAATCATATAAGAGTATCAAGCATTTAGGTGATTGACTTTTTGTTATGTGGTTTTGCATGTTTGAAAAATGTGGAGATTTTTTATAGTGTCTATCTGCGGACAAGAAACTTGAAATACATGTGCATGATAAAACCAAACGAGAATGAAAATTCCAAGATACCTGGAAGCAGGAAGTTCAGTGCCTTACCCACAGCAAGAAGAAGGATCAGATGACATATTCAGTTTGTTCTGCATATAATACGGTGGGAAACATTTGTAGTTGGCTGCAATAACTTTAAAATTGGTACAATCAGAACCCATGAGCTGAGACGGCAGCCCCTGGCTGTTCTGAAAGTGAGGAGTCTGTTATGTTGCTGAATAAGGCAGCCATTGAAAAACTATGTGTCATGTTTAGAAATGCTCATTTTGTAGAGAAACATGGATGCCCATATACTGTGTGAAATTATTTCAGTTGGACAAGGTTTGGAAATAGGCAGTACCTACCTGACGGACAAATATTGTCAGAAATTTATCAGGGCTATTGCCGATAATTGTAGGGTCAGAACAGGACCATATCGTTTCTTCCAGTCAGATTTCTTTTCAGTTATTAGTGATTGCTTCACTGACACGTTTAACAAAGAAGCAGAAATTGTATACATTCTTTTGAGTGAAAGGTAAATGTGATAAGCTTTCATTTTATGTTATTGAATTTAAACTGTTAAACAGAAATTTAAATTTAGATCTATTCCATTTATAATACTGTAAGCTCTTAAACCACCAATTTAACATTAGATCTGATCTAGTTTATTTAATTTTGTATAGTCAATAATTTAGTATTTCTATGGTTTAAATTAATTTTTTTGGTATAAAAAATGTACCCAAGGTAGACAGTGAAACCATCAGTCATGCTATAGCGGGCCTTATGTCAGAGAGATATGGGAATTAATGAATGAAAAAGAATGTTCCAATGGGAACAGATGGTGCGTCTGACTGATGTTGATGCTGCTTATGACAATGATGATTATGATGATGATAATAAATACCATGCACAAGATATGTCAGCATTACAAAACAAAGCATATAAATTGTTGATGAATATAATGTAAACTGTGATAAAATAACAACCTTGTATGCATGTTTTATTTTATTGTATAAATTACACATTTTTTTCAGTAAGTAGATACGTAAATGAGAAGGACCTTCTATCAGTCAGAAGGACCACCAGTTTTCAAAAGCAGGAAGTCCTGCATGCTTCCTACTTAAAAAAGTTAGTGTCAGACCCTGACATAATTGCATTTTTATGCTATATCTTGAATAAAATAATATTTAGACTTTGTTTTCTATGAGTTAAATATTTTCCTTAATATATCCCACCCCCCAATTCTATTGGTGGGTGATTTTATTGTTCAGTAAATTCTATCAGTGGGTCCTGAAAGGCCTAAATCACATCTAAGGGTTTGCTCTTATTTTTATTTTTTTATTTTTATGTCATTGCCATTATTATTCTGTTTTGTTGTATTTTGCTGAAAACGATAGACCCAGAATTTATTATCAATCATAGTTTCCAGCATTTTTTTCATGTCTTTTTATTATAGTTTAGTTTTATAAAGACAGTGTTTTGGTCCTTAAATAATGAGTCAGTTATATTTCCTACAGACTTCTTTTCCTGTTGAATGGATTAAATTTAAATTTCAGTGTAGGTTCTCTGTTTATGCTGGACAGAATTTGCAGTGAAAACATGCTCTATGCTTGGTAATAACCTTTTGAAAGCATAAATAATCTTCAAACACATTTTCAACATTAAGTGCAGATGCAGTTTATTAGAAGATATATGTAGCATTGCTGGACAACACGTCCCCCTTATTTCAGAAATGATGCACTTTGTTGAAATCATGTTTAGTGAAACACTCATCATGTCCAGGGCCTATAAGGATCAAAAATTGTATTTTTCTTGCAGTACACTGACATGGCAGGTATACGAATGTAAGCCTTTGTCAGAATATCTTACAGGCATCATGATAGTGTCATTATTTGATCTAATGCAACAATTATAAGCTGTGTTTCACATTTAGTTAATGTTAATGCAGTACATCTCTGTAACATGCTTGTTATAAAATAAATTTGGATACAACATGTTTGGATAATGGCTTCCTATTTTTGTGTTAGAGACTTTGACATTACTCATTAAAAAAAAACACCATCAAAGTTGACAGATAAAAATTATTTAGTTCAGATTTTGGAAACCTATAGTTTATAGATTGTGATTAATGTTCTTACACAGTAGTGATTAATTTTCATCAAGCATTGGGCTGTCTCAGTCCCAACTGTTATTCAGGTTGTTAGGTAGAAAAATTATTACTGTATGTTTGATGCATTTTGTTTATTCTGTCATACCCACCCACCCCAACTTATGCACACTTTCTGCAAATTTTCAATAATTCTTGCTATATTGCAGTTTGATACTTATCATTTAGCTGTTATAGTCCCTAACTACCACACAATAGCAGGATTCCCCTGTATTATGTTTTTCTTTCTTTTCAGCCACAATATTTTCCCAGTCTAGCTCCAGTAACAGTGCCCCCTTCAAGACAACAGTGCTGACATCGAGTTTTGACAGCACAAGTCCTGGTCCCCACAGAAAGATAAGCCGTCGAATTTCAGCCACTGATGGCATTAGGATTCTGGAGAAGTTTAAGAGACCAACATTACAGGATGACCTGTCTCCAAATGGTAAAACCCAATTTGTGCTATATTTATTGATTTACAGCACACACCTTATTGAAAACAGCATCAACTCAAATCTGCTGGCACATTGGCAGTACATTTCCAGTATCAGAACAGTATATATGCAGCACAAAATGACAGTTTCCAGTATGCAAACAGCAGGTTTGCAATATTACTTGAAAAATGCTTGCTTTTAGATTGATCTAGTATAAGCATGATTGCAATATGTTTTAGTTGTTCAGAATATGATTTATTAATGATGGAATCAATGTGTAGTAGGGTAACAGCATGTTCAGAATAGAGATGCCCATTGTCCCAAATTTGGTGTGAATGTCCAGAATTGCCAAGCCTGTTCTTGAATCACACTGCCATGGAAAAAAAATCAAGATTTTTCCTAAATAAAATAAACCAATATGAAAATTTTTCGGAAGTTGAAGCTATATGAGGTTGTTTTCTGTCCTTTCAAGTCTTTTCTGCCAATTTATAACAAATCAGTTTCCAGTGTATAACCTGAGAATGTTTTTGGTCCTTTCCTGTCTTTCTGGAAATTTGTGACACAAGACCAGATTCCGGCATATAATGTGCTATTATTATAATCAAAACAGTTTGTTTCAGTCCCTTCGTCTTTCCCAGTAATGTGTACCATATGATCAGTTTTGTGCCATTATTCAGAATCTTTATTTTGCTTGTATTTTCTTCATAATGTACTGTTTTGTTTATTTTTTTCTAATTTATGTTTATTTGCAAACTATAATCAGCAGTGTATCTATAAAGTTTTTGTGTGTGCCTTGACTTTATAATGTAGGACAGTGATTATCAGCCACACTGATTGCCATGAAATTTTATTGGAAAAAGAGCTTCTGGCAGAACTGAAAAGCACAGTTTGTTGGACAATTAAAAGAATACAGAGAGCTGTGTACTGTAAATAGTGTCATATAACTGTACATAGGCATGTTTTGTAATGTTTATAAATGATTTTATTCTTCTGGCTTCCATGTTGAAGTTTTCTTTGCTGCAGTAAGTGTCCCAAATTTTTAAGTAGGATCACAATATTTGTACCTCCTGTCCCTAATTTCTCTGGCCAGCAATGGGCATCTCTGGAGTAGAGGCTACAGTAGGCATTAGCAACTTCCTCCAGGGCATGGGCTGGATAAGCAGTTTTTAAAGCCACACCCTATCATGCAAATAAAAGTGCATAAAACCAGGTTGTGGGCTGTATGGTGCATATGTCTGGGCTACAGTATGACAGTAGCATGGAAAACATTGGTTACTTGGATGGTGACTGCATGAGTATCCTACTTGTACACTAATATGCTGTTGCCGTGTTGGACATCAGTGCTGCAAAGTAATATATACAGTGGGACCCCGCTATAGCACACTCCGTTATAACACGAATTCGGATATAACACGGTTGTGGCATGGCTCCCGAAATTTCATTTACCTTTTCTACCTTGTAAAAAAAAATTCTTATAAGTACGAAAAATAAAATATGTAAAATGTTTTATTATCATTTTGGAGAAGAGATTGCATATAAATTCGAATATAAGACAATTGTGGCGTGGTTCCTGAAATATCATATACATGTATTATTCTCGTACACGGAAAACATTTCTTCTTTGGGGAGGTAATCGCGTATGGATTCGAATATAAAACAATCGTGGCGTGGCTCCTACAATTTTTTAATTTAACCAATTTCTTACAGTTTTGTGCCAAAATAAACATCGGAAATACGAGTTTCTGAACCAATGGCTGGGCCTTTTGAGAACTTTGATCTTTGTTTATTGTTGAAAAATGACAGCTCATAAGTGTTAATCTTATTATTACTGATCCATGAGCAATGAAGCCATCAAGTCTACTTTGTGTTTGTCGTCAGTGCATTCCGTATACAGTCGTTGCTCAAACAATATCCGACATATGTTCTCTAAACTGACTACACAACTAAGCAACAAACAATGCGGCGGTTGATAAAAGATTCTCACCTGAATATATAGATCAATTAATTTAAGTACATTGCTCATCATCGAAGTCAATTGCCGAGGTAAACTTGTTCAAATTATGGGGCAACGATTTATAAAACATCAAAGAAACGAAAGCCGCCAACATGTGCGCGTGGCTTGGCGGTGTTGTTTTATGCAATCAGTTGACCAGTGAATAATGTTGTCCACTTCCTACAAATATACCCCCACTGTTGACTGACAGTTATTCTTGCTGTAGTCTTTTAAACTGATAGGTGTAAAAGTGTTAGTTAGTGGACATTTTGAATGGAAAAAAGGAAACGGAAACGTAAAGCTTTTACTCTTAAAGAAAAGATGCAGTCACGTGACCGTGTTAATGAATGGCTCAATTTCGATAATGACACCCCAGTTGCAGATCACGTTTCAGATGCAGAAATTGTTCAAAATATTATGTTCAATAACACCAATGGTGATGATGACAATGGTGATGCTTCTGATGACACTGAGGACACCACACATGAGGATAATCCACCATCAGCAACAGAAGCAGTCAAAAATTTAGAGTGTGCTTTGAGATGGATGGAGATCCAAGATACTGACTATGTTCGAATTCTTCAGTTAAGAAATATGATTGACTTTGCGAAGAGCAAACGTGACAGTAGCTGAAAATCACTGAGTTTTTCAAACAATAATAAAGAATTACAATTCACGGATGAGAAAATTTAGCAGTATGAAATTTTATACAGACACCGTTTTTTAACCTTCGAACATACTGTTCCATCATTCGGTACGTAATATTTCCTATTTATTTTTCCATTGAATTCAGTCACATAATGATCTGTGACAAAATTATTGAATATTTTAAATCTGTGTGCGGATATTTTCGATGGAAATACTTGTATTGTGGATTCAATGTATGTGATTCGATTCACGGGTGAGTACACGGTGTTGATACTATTTATGCTATAGATTAGATATGTATATATAAACTATACACGTGTATGTACCAATGCGTGATTCTACGAATAAAGAAATATATTATATATGCAGTCTCTGTTATCACTGCAGGTGTTTTCTCATTTAATATACATTGATTTAAAATGGTAATTATGCCAATGAAGCACACGTTTCTGCACCCATTTTCATTACCACCCCCACCCACCCCATTAACCCTGCAAATTTATTGGTACTGTACATGGTTGCTTATAACACGGTTCGGTTCATAACGCGGTCGGGTTCTATGGCTCCCAACTACCGTGTTATAGTGGGGTCCCACTGTATTACCAGCATAATGGCCACATAAGTTTCCTACTTGTTCACAATCAAGACGTTACTGTGCTAGATGTCATTGTTCCCGTACGATATTTTCCAGGCGGACTTAAGGCAGATTTCAGATGGGTTTTTTAAGCGCTTTCTGCCTAAACCATAATTGCTCATATTAAGAGCGCTTAGGCGAATTTCAAGCGAAATGCAGGTGGATTCAGGGCAGAATTTTAGGCGAAATATGCAAATTAGTTGTTATAAGCTTAAATAAAAAGAATCTAAGATTTCCACCTGAAATAAAAATCCGCCTGAAATCCTGTACAAAATTTTCCAGGTGGACTTAAGGCAGATTCCAGATGGGTTTCTTAAGCGTTTTCTGCCTAACCATAAACTTAAAGAAGCTTAGGCAAATTTCAAGTTGACTTCAGGTGGATTTCTGGCAGAATTTTAGGCAAAATATGCAGATTAGTTGTCCTAAGATTCTGCTTAAACAAAATCCATCTAAGATTTGTGCCTGAAATAAAATTCTACCTGAAAAAAACCCCGCCTGAAATTTCCACCAGAAATAAAACTCCGCCTAAGGTTTCCGTCAAAAAAGGCTGCCTAAAATGTCTACATAAATATCATTCAGTAAAAAAATCTTCAGATTTCTATGAAACTGCCTAATGATGCTTGGACATTATTGGGAATCAATGATAAATATTCACAATGATTTTAAAATGGGTCATACATTTTATTTTGACAGTCATTATCAAATAAGATTTAGGTTTTTCTTGTCCTCATTTTCTTTCTTGCATACAAAACCTAATCCATGATGGCATCATTTAAGTCATTCATTTCACTGAAAGTTTGGTGAGATTTCATAAAAAATTTTACCAAAACTTTCAATGAAATTTTGGCAATATCTTACTAAAATTTCATTGCAGTATTTGTGAGATTTCACAAAAATTCTGACCAAAACTTTCACTGAAATTCTGGTGAGATTTCACAAAAATTGTGGCCAAACTTTCACTGAAGTTTTGGCAAGATCTCTAACATTTCATTGAAAGTTTTGTGAGAGTTTACTAAAATTTTGGCGAGATTTCACAAAGATTTTGACCATTATATAGTATTTTACTGAAGTTTCAGTAATTTTAAACAGACATTTCAAAAGGTTTCAAATAAATAATGGATATGAATTAAACAGGGCTTTATTAACCAAGGTAATATTTCAATGTACACGAGAGAAAATTATACATATGTTGTAATTATATGACATCCAAGGCAAGAGATATGAGAATTGTACTGCAGACTTGGTTTTTTATTAATGTACAAACTATGATGCTGTTGTGGTCTCTTGAATTAGTCCTTGTTCCATAAGCAGCCATGACAAATGTTTATTGTGATATAATTACTCTAATTTTACACTAAATTATTACAATAATACCACTCATGATATTGAAGGATGATTCTGCTTGTGGGCCAAGAAAACTCCACAAAGATATGACTGTCTTTGATAGACATGGATATCTGGCAACAATATCAACAATTCCCACCAGTGATCTATACATTGTCCCACCTTAAATTCTAGAAGTTAATCAGTTTGGAGTTATATAACTTCAGAATCATTCTGGTTTAATTCCTTGTCATATTTAGCATGTAGCCGCCTCTGTAAAGCTCCTTATGGCACAAATAGCAAAATGCTAGTCCTGGTGTTCAGTTTTCTTATAGATGGTCCAATTACGTTCCTATCGACTTTGCATTCAAGCTATTCTCATTGCCACACATTTTTCAAATGATTATTCAAACTTGTGTCCCGCTCAAAAATTTGAATTGCCATGTTTGGCAAGCATGCTCATTCCAATCAATTTCTATTATGCGACAGTTCATTGGGCAAGTACAAACTTTTGACCAATCAGAAAGCTATTTACAGCGATCATCTGTTAAATAATGTATGAAACAAATACTTATAAGAAAACTCGTGTAATGATACCGGACAGAGCATTATATAAAAAAACAGTTTTAGAGACAACACTAAAAAAACGGTCCATATCGAGGAAAATTAGATTCAGGTCAGGGGAAATTCTGCTGTAAAACGGAAAACAAGAAAACAGTCTTGCTTGAGGGCAGTTGAATCCAGTTAAAGTTCAACAAAACTACAACACCAACAACAAAGATTTTAAAAAGAAACCTAACAAGGAAAGATGTGGAAAGAAGTCATTGTTCCCAAAATGAACAAAAACAGTACAGCTATCACAAACAAGAAATATAAATGTTGCTGAAAGTCATTCAGATTGTACAAGAAACAAAAAATAAATTTTATTATATCTTATTGATGTTTTTTATTGACATGTCAGTGATATTACAGTCACAAAAGATCTCTATATTTTCAGAATTTTTGGGAAACTCTCAGTGAAATTTCAATCATAAATTCTCACTGATATTTTCAGAAATGATGGCAGAGTCAGTGAAATTTCAGTCACAAAATTTCACTGATATTTCCAGAAATTTTGGTAAAATATCATAATTTTAGTGAAAAAAGGACATTTGATGAACATCACAAAATTTTCACTGTGATTTCACTGAAATTTCAGTCACATTTTTCACTAGGGTATGATTTTTGAAGAGCATATTTTAATAGGAAGCAAAAAAACTTATTTCCAAAATCCACCTTGAACCAAATTTTCTAAGGCCAAAGATTCATCTATGCTTGTAGTTCTTTTTGAAAAAAGTTCAAAAGTACTCCTAACATTTCTGCTAAAATCAGTCTAAGTCCAAAATCTGTCTTAAAGTAGGAAATTGAACTGGACAATCAGAACTTTTCCGTCTAACAGTTATCCATTCGGAGGAATATAAGAAATGGTATGCTTAACTATTAGACAGATTCAGTCTTTCACCTTAGCTGTATTCCCAGTCCGTCTAAAGTCCGTCTGAAATTTGGTGTTTTTAGGCAGATTATGCCCTGGATCCACCCTGAATCCACCTAAAATCCCAGCGGAATCTGCCTAAAAATTTTGTACAGGTTGTAAAGTAGCATAGTTTACCAGGATAATGGCAGTATGATTGCGCAACTTGTATGCTATAATGCTATTACCATGCTGGACATTAATTTTGCCAGATAACAAAAGTTTCATGGATAATGGCAGTGTGAGTATTCTCATACACTCTCATGTTGTTACCATGCTGGACATAGGTCCAGCAAAGCAGCATAGTGGCAACAGGAGTGTTCCACTTGTCGATTATTATGAATCAACCATTCTGGACTAAAATGGTCCAAAAACAGCATAGTGGCAGCAGGAGTGTTCCACTCATGATTATAAGACCTGCCCACCTGTATGATTTGCCCTTAGGCTTACAGAAATTACCCTTCCAATATGGACTTGATGGAATAAAAGCAGAGTGGCAGCACAAGTGTTCCTCTCAATGAATAATTTGCTGTTATCATACTGGACATCAGTGCTGTTAAAATAGGATAGGTTTACAGCATAGTGGCAGCAGGAGTGTTCGTCTCATTAAATAATATGCTGTAATCATACTGAACATCAGTGATGCCGAAATAGCATGGTTTAAAACATAGTGGCAGCAAGAGTGTTCCTGTCATTGAATAATATACTGTACTCATACTAGAGTGTTGTAGAAATAGGATAGGTTTACAGCATAGTGGCAGCAGGAGTGTTCCTCTGATTGAATAATATGCTGTAATCATGCTAAACATAAATGCTGTACAAATAGCATAGACATAGGTGTCAACCTCTTGAGATGAAAATCTTTAAGCCAGACCAATAAAATCCTTACAAAGACCAAAATAACCTTACATGAAAAAAATGTATTCATACATTATATAATATCAACAGTTTTAAAACAACAAATACACAAAGTATTTTTACACATTCACCACTCCCTCGATAACTCGCGCCCGGATAACTCGTGAATCCGCTTATAACGCGGTGTTCGGCATGGCTCCCGATTTTTCTTCCAAAGAAAATATATTTTAAAATGTGCTGAACGTAAAAAAAATTGTGATAAGAACTGGAAAATTGGTAAATTGGACCTTGATACATAGCTCGTTTTATCATCGAAAATGGTAGCCCATAAAGATAGAATCCATATTATGAAATTTGCAAGTTCTAATAAGATATCACATATTATGTTAGCTTTTTTGAGGGAAATAGTTGTCAATACACTGTAAATCAACAGTCTGATGAAACAGCGATCAACAAAATATTCTGGTAAATGCTAACAGGTGGCAACAGAGAATGAAATAAACACCAATTAAATGTCTTGCTATGTGAAATTCACATTCTAATCCTTTAATTTCGCTTCAGAGTAAACACTATAATCGCAGCATATTCTCTTCTATGAAAACATGAAAAGAGTCAATCGACCGTCACATCGAAGCCCGTGAGTACTTCTCTGAGAACCTAATTACATGCCAGCTTTGTTTTGATCAACAACTTGGTGAAGTGTTTGTTGCATTAAAAAAATCAATTAAAAGAGACCTGTGTTGTTTTATCACTTTGAATATGTCTTTTGTATCAAATCAAGCAGGGGAAGTACATTAAAAAAAAATTCAAAGGCATGCAATAGGAGCATAAGTTCTTGTGGTCATTACCGTTCTCAAAATTCATTTTATTTGACCAGTCGAAAATGGTTTCACATTTTTATGTACTTAACATCATTAAAGTATATAATATCAGTAATGTATCCTAATCATTTGTAAATGTGACCATGGAGAGCAAAAGAAGTAAGCGAAAGGTGTACTCAGTGACTGAAGAGCTGTGCGTCATAGATATGGTTCATAATGGCGAAGCAAGATCCGACGTTTGCAATGAACTAAAAATTGCTGAGTCGACATTTAGAGGATGGCTTAAGGATTGAGCAGAAACTTCGGGATTACTTAAATGATGTTGATTCAGATGATAGGTTCAAATGAAAACGAGCACAGACTGCAAACGATACCGAATTAGATGATGCTGTGTACGCATGGTTCACACAGCAAAGTGAACAAGGTGTTCCCATCTCTGGAAAAATTCTCAAGGCCCAAGCAGAAGAAATGGCAAAAATTATGGAGAATGAATCTCATTTTAGGGCAAGCTATGGATGGCTTTGGAGATTCCAGCGCCGACATAGAATTAAACAAAATTCATTGACGGGAGAGATATGCTCAGCAAATCAGGAAGCCGCATGTAATTATCCATACCAGCTCAGAGAGATAATTATCCGTGAAAATACACAGAGGCGGCAGAGAAATCAAAGAGTAACACAAAAAAAATTAACAGATTTTTTCAAAATGTGAAGTGATATTTGGCAAACGTGTCACAAACTGCAAGTATTATCGTGTTCTAATTTATGTTGTTTTAAATTTGTAGACCCATTAAATTCATGTTGGTAATGGTTAACCCTTCTGAATTTATTTATATTTTTTTTCATTTTACTTCTACCACAATCAAATCTACCTTTCGTTTGATCGACATTGTTTTTTCGAAATGAGTGTCGATCTTTCGTATAAAAAAAAAGTCTACTTTGGATCAAACAATAAAACTAGAATGTATCCAATTCAACACAAAAATTAGTGACATAGTACACAATGTGTGAAGTCGTACATGTGATAAGCGAACGGAGACCATGTGGAATAATGTTTTGATGATCTCCTCAATATACTTTAAGTTATCCTGAAATTAATGTTACTCTGTGAGGAAAAAAGTAAACAAAGTACACCGCTATGAAGAGATATTTATTCACAGTTAATCTTAGCACGATTATTAATTGCGTATTCAACACTGTAACATGCCAACCCACCCCCACCCCCCTTTAGCTTCTACGTCGATCCCTTTGTTAGTTTTGTTGTTTATTATAGGTCCCTTGATAACTCGTGCCCTCGCTTATAACGCGGTCGATGTTTATGGACCCCGTTGTGCACGAGTTATCGAGGGAGTGGTGTATTTACATAATTATTTACATTTCTGAAACTTTATTTCTTTCTTTTTACTTGTGTGTTGTATTATATGCAACACATGCACCTTTCGCACTTTTCAAAATATATTCTGAGGTTTTAAAGTCTCTGCAGCAGATGTCATTGTTTATTTTACATTGTAAAAACGATGCTAATGTGTCTGAATTCAGACTTCCTACGATCTGTATGTATTTTCTTCATCATCGAAAAAGATCTCTCACAGTCTGCAGTGTTCCTTCAGATCATATATGCCCGACGCCACCACTTTAATGTCTTTACTGCATATTTTACAAAAAGCACGGGAAGATCCTAACTTTGATACATCTACAATGCCAGGGAAGACTTTAATCCAATCAGTCTGAAACCTGCCAAGGCCTCGGTCAGTGTCTTCAAGCTTGCGTTTCTTCGAGTTAGGCTCAGCCGTTTGATGGATGGAATATTTCAACTAGATGAAAGAAATTTTAAAAAAATCATTTAAAAATTTAGATTTGATATGTTATAGAAGAAGATCTCCTGATTACAAATGTGTTACGAATTTGTATTTTTTCCCCATAAACACCAAGATACTACGCCAGGAGCCATCTTAAAATTGAAATCTAAAAATAAAATAAATCGACAAAGTAGCAGTCCAGAAGTTTGTACCTCGTAAGCTGTTGATCGTTTCTATTAATTGCGTATCTGGTGTTTGAAAAGTTATGAATTTGCTATATGGTGTGCCGATTTTGGTTAAAACTTGATATAAATTAGCAGTGTTACATATTTTCGAGCCACGAGAATGATGTCACTCAGTAGCTGTACTACTTTGTCATTATTGCAATGCATCTTCCTGTTTGCATTAAGTAAACTTAATTCAAAAATATGACAAGAAGATAAAATCCCGGTTCTAAATTCAGGTGACTATTTATTTTTAATTAGTATATTGTTAAATTTTTTTAATAAATCGACTTTATCTCGACACAGAAAAGTCAGACAAATTACAGTTACACCACCATGACTGCCACACTACAGTAGGTAAAGTATGAAAATTGATGTCAACTGTGTATGCATTTGATAGTAATAAGTATAAAAATAATAAAATAATAATGTATAAAATAAGAAAACCCACTTACTACACAGGTAGTTGGTCAGTATTAGAAATCCGAGTGAGCGTCAAATTTCAGAGCGATAAACGACAAGATCTTCACACACACAGGAGTTGAACCATGAAATTAATCTCATTTCATTATCAGGCAAAGGAAAAGTGCGGTTTTGAGGATGATTTGATTGGTTATTTCAGGCCACCCTGATCTCGTTGAATTCTCATTCTAAAAAAAAATTTATGTCCAGAGTCCCGGATTCATACAAAACAAAAAAAAGCAAAAAAAAATTTAAAAAAAATAAAAATAAAATATTATTTATGAAAAAAAAACGTACAAAACGGTTGTACAGCCGTACACTGACCAAAATGGAAAAAAACATAATAATTATGGGTAAACCATACTAGTTGACACCTATGCATAGGTTTACAGCATGGTGGCAGCAGGAGTGTTCCTCTGATTGAATAATATGCTGTAATCATGCTAGACATAAATGCTGTACAAAAAGCATAGGTTTACAGCATGGTGGCAGCAGGAGTGTTCCTGTCATTGAATAATATGCTGTAATCATACTAGACATCAATGCTGTAGAAATAGCATAGGTTTACAGCATATTGGCAGTCTAATTGTTCTACTCATTCAGCATCATTACTGTCTCCAAACTGAACATCTGTGCTTCACATACACACACATGCGCACATGCATGCACACAGATGCACATACACTTGCTTACGCACACACACACACACACACACACACACACACACACACACACACACACACACACACACACACACACACACACACACACACACACACACACACACTTACCTACAAACCATGCTGTAACTATACTGAGTAACTGGATGCTGCTGAGCAGTATATTGTGATAAGTGATGCTATGGGAATGCCAAGTCAAAATGTGGTATTTGGTCAGCTATAAAGTATGTACAGTATGGGAATGCCATGGTAAAATATGGTATTAAGCTACTGAAAGATATAGACAGTATGGGAATGCCAAGGCAACATTTGGTATTCGCTGTTGAAAGATACAATATATTCCCTATTACTGCCCCTGGTGGAGTTACATTTTCCAAATGGGGTGCGTTTATCAGAGCACAATAATGAAAGCTAAAGTTGTGCTTTTCTTATAATGACCACATGTATATCTGGGGGTCATTCTGTCACTGAATTCAGTCATTGTAAATATCAGAACATTTAAAATTATCAATTGATCCACACTTTTTTCCACCTAGCAGCTGGTTGAAGTAGAACTGGTAAGTCTTTGTACTTGCCACCCACCAATTGTGTCATGTTTAGCACTACATGTGTGCCTGTGACTTTAGTAATTTATACATTGATATACACATTGTAACAGTGTGATCAACTGAGACTGTTGCAGTATTTTGTTGTAATCATGGATCTGAAACAGATGGGTATTGAAATGCACAGGTCTTACACTGCATCTTTTAAAGTTATTGTTCTTAAAAAATGGGAGGGTGGTGCTAATTAGACTTCACCTATTAATTAGGGAATATACGGCATATACAGTATGGGAATACCATGGTCTACACTGTGATATACAGTATGGGAATACCATGGTCTACACTGTGATATACAGTATGGGAATACCATGGTCTACACTGTGATATATATAGTATGGGAATACCGTGGTCTACACTGTGATATACAGTATGAGAATACCATGGTCTACACTGTGATATACAGTATGGGAATACCATGGTCTACACTGTGATATATACAGTATGGGAATGCCATTATAAAATTTGTTATTTGGTTTAAAGTAAAAGAATGACGTGATAAAATGTGGTATTTGGTTACTAAAAGATGTATAGAGTCTGGGAATACCATGGCTTGATTACTAAAATATGTATACAGCAGGGGAATGCCATGGTCAGTGGTGGAGGAAGAACCCAGGAAAAGCCCATAAAGAACCACCGACCCACGAGAAGCTACTGGCAAGCTTTCTCGCATATCCACATTGGCAGAACCCGAGACTCGAACCCACACAGGCAGAGGTGAGGTGGCAGTGATCCGTAATGGTGAGCGCTTCAGACCACTCGGCCACTCGGGGGCCCCTGGTATTTGACTTTTAAGAGATGTATAGATTGTGGGAATGCCACAACAAATTGGGTATCTGGTCTGTTATAAGGTACGTAAATTATGGAATGCCATGGTAAACTTTGGTATTTGGTCTGTTATAAGGTATGTTTATCACAAAGTCGGTACACATTGCCTATTGCATGTGCAGTTTCATATTTTTGATGTTATAACATGTGAACATATCACTTTTTCTAATTCTGATTGGTCCAAATAAACCCATAAAATTATTGTGCAGTATTCTTTTAACTGATTGGCTGTGATTGTGGGGAAACTTTTTTAAACCTGCTTTCTGGAATGTTTTGTTGTCAATGAATATTTTGGCCACCATTTTACTATTCGATTCACAATAGGAACTGGGGAAACAAAAAGGTCTTGCATGTCTGAATATGGCCAATTTACCACCACAGGGGCTTATTATGCCGTGTATAACATGAAAAAGGGCTAAAACCCTAAGAAAAGAACAAGAACAACAACAAGTAAAACTAAGGGTATTGCTCATTTCATAGCTAATGTGTAAGTTGGGGTTGGAGTGGGGCAGTAAACCTGAAGCATAGAATCCACCATATATACAAGCCTGGTTTAAATGTTAACTTAAAGAGGTAAATAAACTCACTTCTGTTCATAGAAGAACATGGATATAAACCGGTCTCCAAACTGACAGAAGTTTATCCAACCACTGCATATTTATGTGGTAGATATTTGATGCAATTGCAACTCAAAATGAAATTTGTATACATATTTTGTAGTCTGCTGTTCCAAGTCAAATAATGTAAAAATCGGGTCACAAATACATAACAGTAAATATGGGAATTTCTGCATCCAGGAAACCTACTTTCAAATGAATATTGCAACAATGTAATGTTTAGTTGTGAAAGTGACAGGTTATGCAAACATGCACTGTCTACTGCATTCTAACCGGTACTCATTCAAACAATGTGACATCATGAGCATTGGACATTCTGTATTGAAAAATGATTTTGTCTGTGTAAAATGTTCTGTTTAGTTGGAAGGATGCTTGTTCTTTGACTTATAGATTGTAAGAAAAGTATATCTGCTGTTAAATGTTAATACTAGTTCAACTTAGTTTGGGACTAGTTTTTACACACAAAATATGAAAGGTGCAACATCTGTTAGAATGAAAGTAATTATTCGTTTTTCTTTCTATCTAAATAATTTCCACTGAAATTAAAACTGATAATAGAATCTCAAATGCTTAATGATTTAATATTGAATTTATGAAACAAGTTGAATAATGTCCAGCTTTTACTTGCCAAGGCTCACAAAAGCTGGACATTATTCAACTTGTTTCATAAATTCAGTATTAAATCATTACCCATTTGAGATCCTCTATATATGAAGGCCATGGTAAAATGTGGTATTTGGTCTGCTAAAATATATATTTACAGTATGAGAATGCCATTCCAAAATGTGTTATTTGATCTACTACAAGGTATATACAGTATGGGGTTGCCATGACAAATTTTGGTATTTCACTTATTTTAGAGCAAACAGCAAGTTCGCCACCCAAGCTACAACGCCAGCCCACCATCAGTCTCCGTACCCCATTGTCTAACCAGAGCTCTGATGATCATGCTCCAGCTGCAGATGTCCTGTACGAAAATGAAGACCTGGATAGAATTAATGATAGAGGTAGGAAATGTTTCATTGAACTAGACCAGGTGCAAAGATCAGTAGGATGATAATCTATGCATTATTTACTGATTTTAATACACAAAAGAGAAGAAACAATTTTTGTTGTGTTTCACATGGTCATGAGGCCAGAGGAGCTTATGGTATGACCCTGCATACATTATATGTAGTCCATCCAGGTATGCTGTTTTCAGCTTCTCAAAAACTGTATTATCAAAAGCTGTATTACAGGTTGGACTGAAGTTGATCATGAACTATCCTGGCAGTTTGTATAAAATGATGCAGATTTGCCATATTATTTTGCTGTTATTCATAAAATCAAGTGGAAAGTAATACTAACACGGCTGTTTACTAGGCAAACAATGAGTATTCCAGATAGATGCTTTGGATTGGTCAGTCAGTCATCATTCCTTGTGAGCGAGTTGGGAATATATGCAGCTATTTTAAGTGATATCTGGAGATCCCTGGGACTTAATCTGTTTGTGATGGCTTATGGTAACTACTTTTCCACTCAGATCATCTCCTTGCTGTTGAAACTCAATTATTGACCAGTCATCAAATAGCATAGATCTCCTCATATTGGTCCTTTAAACATCGTTTATAGACTCATATTTTTCTGCTGCAATAACAACCTTGAGTTAACATGAAAGATCCTGATAGCTACAGTTTGAGAATGTTAACTAGACTCTGCATGAGCCTTGTTAATGTTGACATTTGAATCTGCGATATGAGAGGTAATGTTCTTAGATTTTTTTCTCAGATCTTGCTGACCAATTGGCAGGCACTGTTGCAGGAATTAGCATTTTGTTTTTGTTTGATTGAGGGGAAATGGCATTGCAAACCACTTGAAATGGATTCTTCCCTGGACCAAATTTGATGAAATTTGAGATCATACTTCTAGACAAGACTCTAGACTGTCTGGCTGATGTGAGACTGTTGAGTTATCTCAGGCCCATTTCAGCCTCTTGTCTGCTTGAAGTTTTGTGTTACATTGTTCTGTTTCCTAACTCCTGCCAGTGTTGTATGTAGCAAATGTTGAGATGTTTGATGGATCTATGTTACACCTGCTTGGTTGCAATATGCGTATCACAGTGCTTGAGTGGCTATACAGTTCACACATTAATGTCTAAGTTGATATTGCAATACAAGTGACAATATAATACCAGGATACAGACAACCACCTTGTCCATTTGTCTTTGCATATAATTTCTGTGTTGTCATATTGGGAGTGTAAGTATGGCTGGGTTACTGGTATTACCTAAATATATCATGACTTCTGCCTTTGATTTTTGTACAGACTGTACAGTAGTTTTGTAATTATTTGAGCCATTAAAATTGAGAGATTTCCAGACGTGATCTTTAAATATAGACTGTACGGTGCTTTCGTAATTACTTTAGCCCTTAAAATTGAAAGATTTCCAGATGGGATCTTTAAATATAGCTGAAAGGTTTATGTTGACAATTTGTGTTATCTGCCATTTTGTTCTTATCAACACATTATGGGATTGGAAGTTTCCTTTTCATATTAACATTAAATCTGCATTCTGTCTTTATACCTATATCTGTAATAACAACGTAAATCAGTGGTTCCCAAACTTTTTTGGGCCACTGCCACTGCCCCATTGGTTATCCTCAGCACCCCCTGCCATACCCTGTAAAAAGTATTATTCAGCATTAGCACCCCCTTTGGTAATCCCACCCCACCCCCAGGAGTTGGTACTGCCCACTTTGGGAACTATTGATGTAAATCTTCCTCATGTAGTTCATCTACCATTTTACATAACCTAATCTGATTAAAAGTGATGTGCTGCTGAGATTGGTTGGGTTCTCTTACGGAGTAGGGACAACATTCAGTAGCTATTCGCTAGCGAATCGATTATAATACAAAACTAAAATAGTACTGATATCATTAATGCTTGATTGATGGGACATGAAAAAATTCAATGTTCCTTTCTTACTGAACATTAATTTATATATATCGTCATACATCACCATCAAGTGATATGACTTAAGATTTACGTAATGAAATATTACAGCAGTTGTACAGATACTGATGCAGTAAATTATTACCAAAGATATAATGATGACAATAAAAATCTGTGAATTTTTCCACCATTGTTTCTTTACCCTAATACAATATACATTTATTGTCTTTGTTATAGGGAGATACGAAGAGCTCTTCGCTTAAGACAAGCCATGTTCCTCTTGGGCTTTGCCTTCATGGAACACAAATTGTTACAGGTGAACAAATCTTCATATCTCCCAAAAACAATGGCAATAAATTGTTTATTATACCAAATTTTTTCTGTATTTAATAGATGTTGGCATGGATGGCAGTGACCTTAACCCAAAACCACATCGTCTACAAAGACAAGATGCAAAGAGTCGGAAAACTTTCAAAATCAAACATCAAAAGACAAAGACCATTCGTCATTTCATGTCCAGAAGAGGGTGCACTGACCATAGCGATGCTGAGAATACTAGTAACGAGAGCTCACCCCATCACAGGATCAAAGGTCATCCTAGTGCAGAGCAAGGTGGACAGGAGGAGCATAATGCAGATGGACAAGAGACAGAGTCACCAAAGTCAGAAACTGGTGTCTTTAAATCTGTAGAGAATATATCCAAGCCAGCAGAAGTCCAGGTATTGAAAAATGTGACTTTTGAACTTGATATTTAGTGAAGTCATTATAATATTCCTTCCTGGTAGATAAAGTTCAGATTCATTACATAAAAATACTAATATACAATTACACAAATTCCTTATAGAAAATTTCCATTACTAATAGAATATATAATTACACAGATTTTATACATAATGTATCCTTATTAATACCATTTATACAAATCGAGCTGTTCCATTTAAATGTACATAGTACTCTGGGAAGGCAGTTTTTTCAAAATATTTGCCAGGGTATCCTAATTACTCAGAGAGTTCATATGAAATGATACAAAATTTTTAATTACATCTATGGTTGACTACTTCACATTGAAAGTGACTTCCCTGGGTCTCTAGTACATTTTACTGGAACAGCCATTACATACATTCATTACATAAAGTTTCCATTACTAATACCAAAGTTACAGACTCCTTACAGAGAGTTTCCATTACTAATAACAATATACAATCACACAGATTTCTTACATAGAGTTTCCATTACTAATACCAGTATATAATTACACTGATTCCTTACATAAAGTTTTCATTACTAATACCACTGTAAAGTTACACAGATACCTTACAAACATTTTCCATGATTAATACCAATATGCAATTACACTGATTCCTTACAAGTTTCCATTACTAATAATAATATACAATTAAACTGATTCCTTACAAAAAGTTTCCATTACTAATACCAATATACAATTACACTGATTCCTTGTTTTAAAGTTTACATTTCTAATACCAGTGTACATTTACACTGTCTCCTTAGATAAAGTTACTTTCTAATACCAATATACATTTGCACTGACTCCTTAGAAAAGTTTGAATTTCTAATACCATTATACAATTACATTGATTTTTTTCAATCACTGCCCAAACTTGTGCCATGGTTTTGCCAAGGAAAACAGTCAGATAATTTAAAGTTTAACCTTTAATTTTATCTAGCTTCAGATTTGAAATTTTCTTGTAATGTATTGATTTGTTAAAATAATTTACATTAGCAAATAAAACCATTTAGTGAATTTAAGAAAATAGACTTGATTCAACTAAATTTTGAACTTTAAACTTTTGAATTGAATGAATATGTTGTGTGTCTGTATGTAATTTATGTTCCTATATATACATCAAAAGGTGTCTGTGTTAAATGTCTGTTTTTGTCTTGTAAGTAAAATTTGGCACACATTATTATAGTATATATTTGACCCCTGATACTCTTTAATTATTGCTTCGTCTTAAGTCTTTGCTATTACACCAGTGTAATTTTAAATCTTAGCATTTACACAGAAAAACTGCAGTGGCTTATAAAATGGCAATACTTTCTGTAGGCTTAATGTGATCTTTTGCTTTGGGCTTGAATCTTGCATTTTCTTACTTTTGACTTTGCTTTAAAGCAGGATGTATAGTTTAAAATATTTAAAATAAAGCCAGATTACTGTGTAGATAAGGGAGATGTATATGTATATTAGTTTTCCTGCTGGACATTATAATACTTTTATTGGTTATGAAGGAGACAACAGTTTTGTTTTGTTAAACCAGTACAGATCATTACCTTGGAAAACTTAAAAGTTGGCAATTGGGTCCTGTAATAAAGTCTAGATAAAACCAGACTTTCACAAAATTTTAACAACTTTTGGGATGGGGTGGTTTTATTGATTCTCTCACTACTTTTAACATATAAAGCTATATCATGCCAATTAAGTAGGAGTTCAATGCTATTGAACCCATGACCTTTGGATTGTGCATCAAACACTGTACCAACTGAGCTACCATTGTTCCCTCTCACATTCTAACATGTTAACATGTTAAGATAGGGTCTTCTTAGCTTATCGTAAAGAAATATTATATTGTGCCAACTAAATTTTCTAGGATATTTTCATAATTGTCCGATACATCATAGCTGTAATAAAGGGAAATGACATTAACCATGCTAAATATTTATATGCAACACAGCATCTCCTGTACATTCCCAAATACTTAAAAATTTGAACTGTGTCTAAAAATTAGTAATTTATATTCATTAAGATTATTGCTGTTCTTTTCCAGGACATTACCTTTTGCTTGAATTTATATCGAAAGTCTGTTGAACTTTGTTTTCTTCATACTCCAGGAATTTGATTTTTCTTTGGTCATAATGTCGCCAGCAAATTAAAGTTGACTTTGTCAAATGTTTCAGAAGTTTCAAGAAATCAATTTAAAAAATGTATGTTTGTCTTGAAAATTTGTTTAATAGACTTTCTTTGCATAGTCTTTTTTCTTCTTATGTTGTCTTTAATTCTCATTACTGACATTTTCTGTTGGAGTTGACTTTGGATTAACCTGTTTTCATAAAATGAACCTAATTTTCAACAACAAAAAATAATTCTGTCAAAACCAATGCAGCCAAGCTTTTTTTAGCTTGCATAATCAGATGATAAGTCACATGAAGTCAAAAACGATTTGGAAGAATAAAGTTACAAGATCACTTTAGAAACTACTTTCAAAAATTAAGTGGACCTTTCAAGACTTGAAGAGCATCATAAAATTTGCCAGTTGAAGGCAATTACCATGTGTGTAATATATTTACGTTGCACAACATCCCCAAACATTGGGGAAAAAAATATTTGAAATTAATAGGTCCTTTAGGCAGAAAGATAAGAATAAAAAATTTGAGTTTGCTGTGAATTATAATATTTTTGCAGTTCACTTGTTGACTTCTAAGCATATTTGCAATGAAAATATATAAGTTCCAATCCAAATTGAATGTCAGTTTTTCTTTATATGTGACTGTCTCTTAATGCTTGACTCTTTCTTCTTCCTCTGTAGCCTAGTAAGCCTCGCTTCATTCAGCGTTCAAGGTCTCATGATGACCCGCATGCAGATATTCATGCCCCAGCTGGAACTGTGCGGGGACGCATTGCCCGCCAGGGAGCGCGCATTGTTCGTTCTCGTTCACCCTCATCTAGTCCTGTCCTTGGTCTTAAGTTTCCAGTGTCTAGTCCTGTCCAGTCCAAAAAACAGTATGTATCGACTCCACCACCACATCATAAGCCAAAGCTGGGAGGTCCACAATCCTTCCGTCAAGCCTCTTTTGATGAATATCAGTATCAGAAAACAATGGTGAAGCAAATTGGACCAGACATTCATAACGTAGAAAAGATAGTGAGTTCTGCAAGTCCTAAACATGTCCATTACTTCAGGTTTGAGAGTCCCAAACATGACAAGTCCCTAATAAGTGACAATTCCGAGTCCTCCTCAGCACCTGACAGTGTAGAGTCTCTTATACCTAAGGATCCAGGTCAATCACCATTGCATCCAAGTTTAAAACAAAAATATTCTGAGATCCCAACCTCTCCATCACTAGGAGAGGCTGCTGTTATAAAGCCTGAACAGTCCTCTGTAAGTCCACCAATTGTTCAAAAGAGCCAAAGTCCTGAAAGGACAACACGACGCATCTGGTCCCCTTTTTCAAGTCCACCTCCCTATAGACAGGCACCAGTTCCAGTGAAATTTGAACACTCGAGCACATCTCCATTTTCCACACCCAACGAAACTTCATTGGTCAAGGCCTTCGGAGCGGTTGCCAGCCCAACTCAAGTCAGTGTGCATCCAGGTGGGACTTCTACTCACTCAAGTCCATTTTCTAGTCCTAAGAAAACTAGTCCTGCATCTACTGCCTTGATTCAGCCCAAACCAGTTTATACCAGTTTGGTGCATCCAAATGCCTATGGCGGTACAGGAAATGTGCGCACTACTATTGTACCCACCACATCAACAGTTGGGAATGATCCATCCCAACCATCAACCCATGACCTCTTCACTCAGTTAAGGTCATACCCTGGCCCCCTAAGGGTCAACCCCTTTTCCAGCACTTACACTGTGGCAACAGGTCACTACTCCCGCCCCACTGGAGCCCCGTCTCCAGAAAAAGTTACTAGGTCCCAGGCGTTTAACCCATTTGTTGGTGCTAAACTCCCTTCTGAGGGAAAAACAATTCATCCCTTTAGTCAGGGGACTTCTTCAGACTCCAGAAGCTCCTATACTCATTCTAAACCATTGTTAGATACAAGACAACAAGCTACAAGTGAAACTGTGCCTCATCACCTAAGTACAACTTGTCCGTCAAGATCATTTTCCCCAAACCCGGCTACCCCTGATTATAGCATGTCATCAGCACGCTCCAGTAGCATTACCAGTGCAGCAGACAATATACCCAGTCAAACATATGTGTCACGCAATTCCTCTGATGAATCTTTGAATGAAACAGAATGTGCTGCACTTTTAAAAGATCAAGAAAAAACTAAGTCACACACCTCTCTTTGTATCTACTTTGATGGAAGTGAGGTCCCAGACACTCTAGTCTGATTGTCAGATACTCCATTAAATTTCAGCAAATACTCATATTACCATATTTTTTGCCTGATGTTATCATTGTGAACATTGGTATTATGTTAAACTTCTGCATTTACCTCCATTTCTTTTAACACTATATTGTTCATTTTCAGAATTAGATTTATCTTGAATGCAGCTTCATACTGACATGAATAGTAGGTCACAAAGACCTACTTTTCTTATGCAAATGATTGTGTTAATTTTTACACCATATTATATTCTGTGGAGAGGACCTGTTGCACAGTCTATGTCTGTCCATTGCACCACATCCCATCCTGTCACATTCCATCATATTCTGTCCATCACAGATTTGGTTTTTCATTCTTGCTTTTTAAGGACTTGATTGAGAAAAAAAATGAAATACATGGGTCGTTTTAGACCATTATTTGATAAGATTTAGCTGTGATTTGACCCCTGTTTGATTGATCACAATAATCTTTCATATTAAATTAAGCTTATTATCATTGCATCATATTGGCAAGGACTGCCATGTTGTACTGACAGATTTCCACTGTTTGCACTTTGTGAAATTTCTGGGTTTTTGGGACATGCCAGTGCATATACAGTCATAAAATTTAAAATTTAATACCTGGTACATGTACATACATTTATCTTTATCCACCACTACCAAAAATAAGTTACATTTACCTTCTTCAGCGTTCAGATTATTCCATTATGTTGCACTCATTTCGGTTTTTTTATCAGGTGTTGAGGAGGTTTTTTGTTGTCCAGATTTACATACTCGTTTTTGAATTTGGCATAAATAAAATTCCTGGTTTTAAATATATTTCAATTTTAGATGAAGCTTATAAATACTAGTATTTGATAAATGTGAAGAAAAAACTTGAAGAACATAAACCTTTTTTGACTTTGTTTATGACAGTATTTGTCAGATTGTTGTTTATGACAGTATTTGTCAGATTGTTGTTTATGACAGTATTTGCCAGGTTGTTGTTTTTGACATAATTTGTCAGGTTGTTATGACAGTATTTGTCAGATTGTATCTGTTGTTTGTTAGCTATAGCCAACATGACAGATTTATTGTTGGCTTAAATGTTTTTTTTTTATATAGTCTGATAATTGTTAGTTGATGTATTAGATAATTTTGTGTCAGTTAAAGAGTAAATTATTGTATTTGATGGTTCATGCATTATATAATTTGTGTCAGCAGCAGAGTAAATTGGTGTACATTTATTGGTATAAACAAGCATCATGAAGCAAGAAAAGGAAATGACTGCATGTCACTAATTCTGAAGAAACTAATTTATCTTGACATTTTTTGCCAATATAAAGGCAACTGTTATTAATTTGTTGATCAAACTTGACACAAAGTTGTAGAAAGAATACATGTAACTTGTTAAATGTATGTTAAACAGCTGTTACAGCTCTCCCACATTATAACATGCTTCATTATAACACAGTTCCGGATATAATGCAGTACTGCTATGAACCCCATGACCAAAATCATACTAGTATATAACAATAAGGGTTGAAAAAAAAAAGTTGAAGCTTAATTTTATATCTTCATTTCCTTTTCTAAACGCCATTATTGAACAGATTTTGATAGTGACCACTTTGCCATGATTCTATATAATACGATTTCCTCAGTATATTATGGTTCCATATTTCACTGTATTCAATATAGCACAGTTAAGTACATAATGTGGTTGTTGATAATGGACCCCGACTACCGTGTTATAACGAGGGAGAACTATAATTGGTTTTGTATTGTAATTTATTCATGTATGAAACTAAGTTTTATATACATGAAGTTACGTCAACATGTCTGGTCATGTGTAATCTGTTAATTGAGGGTACAATTATGATTTCTGAAAATATTGTGCAATTTGCATTAGATGCTGAAGTATTGGATGTGATATATGTGTAGTTGTACAGGTTATTTATTAGCATTTGATGTGATATCTACATTGTTGTGAAGCTTATTCAATACTTGCATTTGATGTGATATATTCATAGTTGTGAAGGTTAATTTGTTGTGTAACTTTTAAAGTCTGATACAGTTTAAAGGTACATGATACGAAACCAGTTCAAAGGTATGTAATATTGCAAAACAATGTAAAAATAGAACATTTTGCTGTTATTTTTTATTGTCATACATTATTTCCTTTGGCAATGGAAATTTGCTGTAAACTGCACACATGTTCATTTGATTACCAAAAAAAATCTATTTCATAAATTAAATGTTATAAAAGTGTAGAATTGTATTTACTGCAGATCAAGAAACTTTTTAAATTTAAGCAGAATCAAAGACATATTCTCATATTTTGTATTACTGTCCACAGTTATTATGTAAAGTCTTTGTGAATGCTTCTATTTTTATAATTTTAAATTTGTGGTGGCTTGGCCAAAAAATTACATTTTTGTCAGTACTTCAATTTTTAGATTGATGAGAGGGCCCAGAGTTTCAAATGGCAAGTTTTCAGTTGGGTCTTTGTGTTTTGTTGCAAAAATGAAATAAACATAATTTTGTATGCAATGAAAAAAAAACAAAAACAATTGTGAATTCACAGTATTTTGGGTTTAATTTGTGGGAAAGTTTTCACAAGCTGGCCTACAGCATGTAAAATGACGTAAGAGTCATATTTTAAATAGTACCTGTTTCCACAAGCTGGCCTACATATAGCATGATGTAAGAGTCATATTTTAAATAGTACCTGTTTCCACAAGCTGGCATACATGTAGCATGATGTAAGAGTCATATTTGCATGGTGCAAACAATAGCCTACTTCATGTAATATAATGTAAATGCTGTAATACCCTTTTCCACTAGCTGGCCTACATCATATAACATGGCCTCAGTACCATATCTGACGTAATACCTGCACTGCACACTTATGAAATTATGATGGGCACATCCTCAACATACTCATTTGATATCATAAACAGCATCTCCATCATGTCTCCATATATGCTAAAAAGGTTAGCTTTCTTCGTCTGTGTTGGAAGCTCTTCACTTTGGAAGTACATTGCCTCTATCAATATGGTCATTTGGAATAAAGTAGGTTTAAGATTCATTTTCTAGACTGATTTAATCTTTAAATTGCAGTGGTAATGAGATGTCAGACATGCATAGTAGTAAATCCCAAGTCAAGTTTAGAGTTCTTGGTCGGTTTTGCTGCTTACCTACACCATGCATAATGAAGTCAAGAAATGGGCTGTCTTGGGTGACTTTTGAACAATCACAGCGTTATGTACTTATTAAGCATGTTGTGTATTACGTTGAATATGTTACTTATTCCAGCCTCTGCAAGCAACAGTTCCCGTTGACTATGTTCAGGCAGATTGACATATTAGAAAGATCTGATAGCAGAGTAGAAAATTGTTACATTACAATCAAATGTTAATAAAACTTCTATTTATTCAGCTTTTTCATTCATATGATGTTATAATGGAGACCAAGTACCATGTATACTTGCTTTTAAGTCCATTCCAACTGCAAACTTCAAAGACCCAGATCTGCCATCACAAAATCTGTGTTGGCAGATATGGATCTTTGCAGTTTGTTAGGAGCTTTCAATCAAACAACATAGACCCTGATCTGCTGGTGCATTATGTGATGGTTGATCAGGGTTTATGATGTTTGTAGCTGGACTTGATTTGTGAGTATATTTGGTGAGCAAATTCATTGCTTACAAAGTAAGACCCATGGTCACTGTTCAGTTTTAAAAGGGAAGTCCAGGCCTATGTTCTTCAACAAAAAAAAAAAAAGATTATATGGAGAAACTTTAGAACCAAGAAGCAGTAAGTTGAGGTCCCAGAAACTGGAAATCTCATTAGTTAATGAAACTGTTACACACTCTACCTACTGTGAATGTATTTATCTTTATGTGTATTAATATTCATGGTTTGCCCCCAAAAAAGATATTTTCATTGGTACCTAAATTCGTGGACAGGGAAATGAGTCCTGTCATTTCCAGAGAAGGATTATTGTTCATTCAGTCATTAAATTCATGATTTGTTCCAACCACGGAATCCCCAAAAATTGGTAATCCATGAAAAATGGTGAAATTTCAATATTTACCCATTTACTATTAGTATGTCAGGATATGCCTTCTTGATATCTTTTAAGTTAGCAGGTTAAAGTCTGCACACTGGATAGTAGGGTCCGGGAAATTAAGTGTTGTATAAGCTGACATTTCAGCTTCATCACAAGATGGTTTTATGCTGCTCTGATGATAATTAGAATACTTCCAGGATGTAGGTTACATGTGACTTACACGATTCCAGTCAACCAACAGATTCAAAATTCAAACATTGAAGACAAGAACTTGACCATTACGGAAGTTCTTTCTTGCTTTAAATTCGTTTAAGTGACTCTTTCTTGGGTGGAAACTAAATTACTTAAAAGTAGATATATAAAATATTAAGTCAATGTAGTTGCTCAGGTGTCAGAGAGCAAGGCAGAGACACCATCCATCGAGGATTCTGTAGAATTATTAACGTGGGATTTTTTAATGAAATTCCAAATATCCAAATTGATGCAATTTGGAAAATAAATTGTGTATGAGATAGAATATTGAAGTTCTGTGTGTGGACATGGGTAGGGAGCGGAGCACTCCAGTGCATGTATCTTAGACTGGTATATAGAAAATAGTTTCTGACTGTACGAAAAGTTTATGAATGTAAGAAACAATATGCATAACAGTAATCAGTTGGTCAGGCTAAATAAGTGAAAAATGGCAGCAGTGATCAACAAAAAAGAAAGAAGTGGATGGGAGGAAATGTTTGTGGTTATTGTTTTTGAACAGGAATTTTGTGTGTGGACACAGGTGGGGATAAAAGTACTTCAGCACAAATATCTTACACTGGTATAAAGAACATTGCTTCTTAATGTGAAGAGAATGTAAACATGAAAAAATTCAGTTGGACTGTAAATATTTGAAAAATGATGGCTGAAATGAAAAGAAAAGATATTGGCAGATAATTTGTGTGGAAAGCTAAGATTTAGGGTGATTTTTTTGCCATAATATTTAAGAAATTCAGGATACTGGAATTGAAGGTTCATAGGAAGATTCAGTATGCTTGTACACAAGCTGGTTACTTTAAAGAATATATTATATAATCAAATTGAACATCAGTTGTTACTGATTATGCACCAGTATGTACAGGCTTATAGGAAGAGTTGATATACTTGCATGGAAGTTTGTTGCTTTAAACGAATGCATTATCCATTCCGGACAGGCTTTCAGGATTCGGAAAAATTTATGCTAGGACTCCTGATTTATTAAGTATGTTAATGTTGATATCTGTGAAAAGAGTTGATCATTGGCCTCGAGAATTTTGTGCTTTTTTCCATTGTGCAAAAGTTTTTTTTTTTTTCTTCCAGTTATTATAAGCACACATGGTTTTTGCTAAGCAAATATACTATACAATTTTAATTGATTTACCCTTAAATTAAAATTATTTCTTTGCCTTTTAGGCATAAGTAAGCCAAAAGCTGCATTGTTTTAACTTTGATATAAAAATTGAATGCCTTCCAAAGCATGTACCAACAGGTGCTTTGTGTGAATAATTTACTTTGAAATATGACTGTACTGTATAAAAGATTGTTTGCGACATGCTTTGGGAAGAATGTAAAGTAGAACAAATATGTGATAAATAAAGGTCCAAGTGTACTGTAAGAGGTCTTTGGTATGCAGCCAATTTTCGATAGAAAATGGGTATTTATAATAGTAATGTTGTTGTTTGGGGTTTAACACCATTTCTCAGTGCAAGATAGGTATACATGGTGGCCAGCATAACTGGAGGAGGAAGAACCCAGGAAAACTCCGGCAAAAACCACCGACCAACAGGAAGCTTCTAGCAGCTTTCTCACATATCCACATTGGCCAAGCCTGAAACTCAAACCCACGTGGACAGAGATGGAATAGCAACATTTGGTAAAGGGGAGTGTTTTAGACCACTCAACCAACTGGAGCCCCATAACAGTAATGAAGCAATTTTCAATACCAAACATTGCTACTTGCATAAAATTACTTTTGATTGGCTCAATAGACACACGTACTCGCTTTAATAAGGTATTGCTTTCATAGAATGGATCAGTGAGATACAAATTAGTGTTCTCATATGTTAGGTATTCTACTTTTGAGTATAATTTGAGCATGATTTAAGGGGTGCTATAAATGGCCCTTTTCATACCTTGACTTGGTTCACTCTGAGTAGGCAAGCTATTTTATAACCCCGTCGGCATCATCATAGATTAAAGTATACATGTCTTTACAGATGCATTGAATATCAAGCATTCTTTCCGCCAAGGTCTTAGACGACGTTTGAATGGGTTTTTTGGTTTTTGTATTTAGCTCGGGTGTTTTTCACACTTTAAGGTCTGTTACATCTGCAATCAAAACTCTCATACCTAGAATCATGAAACTTAATGAGTATTATGCGTCCTAACAGATTAAGTCACTGTGACATATTTCACATCTTGCAGACTCGAGATTAAATTTTGCAGTTTACATTTATTTTCCAAGCTCTTTTAATGATAAAATCATCAAACTATATCGTCATATGCATCTCTATTAATATCATATCCTTACTGAAAAGGAAGGTCACAGTGACTATTATTTACCATTTTGGTGGCTTGGGTAAAGTTTTTGCATTTAGCTAAAGACCAAATAGGTGTTTACAGTGTCATTCCTAGATTCAGGAAAGTTAAAGAGGGATGCATCTTGACCAACACTACACCCTCATCTCAAATGTAGGTCACAGGTTGTGGTGAAATTTTGTGTTAGGTTTATTTCTCAAGCTCAGTGTGTTCAAGAATCATTGAACTAAATCACTGCATGCATCTCTATTAGAACTGTACTCTTGCCACAATGAAGGTCACTGTGAGACAAAATTAACATTTTATTCGCTTAGGTTAATTTTTGCATTTAGCTCATGACCTTTGATAATTAGATGCAACTCTTAATACAGTTCCCCTTAAAACTACACATTGTCATTGTGACCTACATTTCATGTTACACACATGATTTAAGTACATGTATTTGTGTTTATGATTACATTGATTCATCCATCTATACACCCTAACCTTTTCAGAAGACCCTTTGTGACCAAGGCAGTTGGATGTCCGAATAAATATGTTTGTTCATTTGTAAACTTTAATTATTAAGAACTATGCATTGAATAACCTGATGTTACCTTCATAGGGTTAACTGTGTATTTTTACCTGAAACAGTAGGAATTAGATGAGTGAACTGCAATCTTTTCATGTGAGGTCTCACTGTAGTGGTTGACCAAGGTAATAATTGATTCATGAACTCTGTACTGTTGGCTGTCCCTCAGGGATACTCTAAGCTCTTGACCTTCACTTGGTAATGGGATGGACAATGATAATAGATTTAAAAAAGATGATTTTAAGAACAATGATTTTCTGTACAAAAATATACAACAAATACATTTATGTTTTTACTAGCAGCTTGTAGCTATACTTTGATGTTATTGAAAAAAATTTTCTTTTTCATTCTTTTATGTCTTTTATACCTGTAATGGTACGTAGGTGGATGGATTGGTAGGCATTGGGTGGGTGGGTAGGTAGGTAGGTGGTTTCGCATTATGTCAGCACAATACTGACATTATAGTGCCAACTTGATTTAAAAATAAAAAAGTTCTGATATAAAGTTGAAAAGAATGCATAAAAAGTTTGATTGGAAAAGGAGCCAAGATCATTTCAGTCTGAATTTATTTGCTAGAAGATAGTGTTTACAATGAATACTGGTGACTAATGAAAACCGAGCTGTAATCAGCAATCACACTGGATTTTGTCAAACAGCTTTTTTTGATAAGATTTTTTAAAATAACTTGTTTAGAGTTAATCAAGTTTGTCCTTGTATGAAGTGCAATATTTCTGTATTTTTTTGGTTGTGTATGACATAATTTATTATGAAATATATTTATTGAATAGAAAAGCATTTTTATGTGATTTTAAAGGTTGTTTTTAATTATGACTAACTTCTTATGTATTATGACCTTTATACTGATGCTATTGTTTCATTGTCTACATAAGTGAAAAAATAAAAAATACACTGCACTAATCTCAATTCAAATATAAATTAATTTAAAAGAGTAATTTTCCACTTTTGCCATAAGTTATCTATCTATAATTATAGCTTATCCAAATCCAATAGCATAGAATCAAAACTGAGGGAGTAAAACATACTACCAGATGTATCTCCTCTGTCATATAACATTATTCAACATTTTGAGTAATTGTTTTATTTCGGTTTTGTTTAGTGTTTTATGGCAAAGCAACAAGGCAATTGGAGTACAGTGTCTTGTCCAAAGACACACCACAGTGGCCAGCCCAAGCTGATCTGATGGTAGTACTCAAATCTGCACCCTTCCAGTCTGGCACACTAACCACAGACCTGCAATGGCTCCAGTGGTGCTCAGACTTGGAAAACTTGTTTCAAAATTTACAGATGCAGTCATTTGATTGGTCACAATATTTTAAAGTATGATTTGGAGTCGAGTTTGATGATGAAGGGGTGTGACCCACACTGTTATATCTCAAACAATTAGCACAGAACCCAATCTGCTTGGGCAATTTTTGATGGCAGTTCTGGGTACCTGCTGTTAATAGATTGCTGCACATTATAAAGGGTTGAACACAGTATTCATCACAATTAAATTAGAAATTTGCAAAATTTTAAGCAGCCTTAGTTTTCATATTGTACAAGAAAGAAAAGTAAATGAGCTAATTCACCTCTTATATGTGATTTGGAATATTAACATAGCTTTGGCAATTTTTCAGTCATATCGCTAAGATGTCTGTTGTGTCAGTTTATAGTGATGTCTAATACTGGGGCATCATGCCACAGACATGTAGCATGATGTCCCACCAAGTCACATTATCCTGACTCCAGGCCGACCAGTCCTAACACTAACCTTTTACGGTAATGCTGAGTGCCAGGTGAGGCAGCTGCTTTAAAAGTCTTTGTTATCACTCAGCTGGGGTTTGAACCCATGACCTCCCACATCTGAGGTGGATGCTCTTACCCCTTAGGCCACTGGAGCAGTCTTTTATTGACCAGTTAAATGTGAAAAGGTAAATATAAGCAGTCTTCCTAGATGTGGAAGGTGGGAAATTTGTCATGGAAATTGAAAACAGATGATCCAGGAAAATACTGTCTTTGGTGGTGCTAATCCTACATTTGTTTTAGTAAAGAAACTGCAGAAGCTCAGTGGTTCTTGCAACCAGAAGTATGCAGGTTTGAATTCTGCCATCAGATCAGACCAGTTATTGTGGCAAGTCCATGGGCAGAAAACCATGGTGGCATAGTGGTTCACATGCTAGTCTTGTGACCAGAAGTTAGTGGGTTTGAATCCTGTCATCAGATAATCTCAGGTCAGTTCTTGTGATCTTTTTGGCAAGGCACATGACTTTACTTTCCTCTGTACAATACAGCCTTCACATGCTGGTCTCGTGACCAGAAGTATATGGATTTTAATCTTTACATCAGCCAGCTTCAGCTTTTGTGGTGTACCCATGGGCAAGGTACATTACACCGTTTGCCTTTAGTATAGTACAGCTTTTGTGTGCTGGTCTTATAACACAAATGTATGCAAGTTTTAATCCTGCCTTCAGATTAGCCCAGCTCAGCTATTTTGGTGAATCCTTAGGCAAAGTATCTTACACCGTTGGCCTCGGCCTGATACAGTCTTCATGCGATGGTATCTTGACCAGAAGTGAGTTTTGAATTTTCCATCAGGTCAGCCCAGGTCAGCCATTGTGGTGTGTTCTTTGGCAAGGCACATTATTCGAATTGACTCCACATGATACAGCCTTCATGTGTTGCTGTGTCATAAGGCACCAAACCATTGGGCAAAAAATATTGTGTGTGAACAATCAATAATTACTTGAAATTAAACACATTTTTCTGAGTCATGTTATCAGTCATTTTTGTAAACACTCTGTGTGTCAGATTATCAAGATTAGACTACAATAGATAGAAATGTTGTATTTCTCTTCGTATTGAAGATTTATATATGATCAGACTGTACAATAGATAGAAATATTACATGTCTCTTCCTATTGAGGATTAATAGAAGATCAGACTGTAAAATAGATAGAAATGTTGTATTTCTCTTTGTATTGAAGATTAATACAAGATTAGACTGTACAATAGATAGAAATGTTGTATTTCTCTTCGTATTGAAGATTAATACATGATCCAGACTGTACAGTAGATAGAAATGTTACATGTCTCTTCCTGTTGAGGATTAATAGAAGATCAGACTGTACAATAGATAGAAATGTTACATGTCTCTTCCTATTGAGAATTAATACAAGATCAGACTGCACAATAGATAGAAATGTTACATGTCTCTTCCTATTGAGGATTAATACAAGATCAGACTGTACAATAGATAGAAATGTTGTATTTGTCTTCCAATGGGAGAATAATACAGGTTCTCTCTAAACGTCTTCCTTTGTAGCTCCATCACCAATTTTATGTGAAAGTTTCTCATAGTAAACATAGCTTGTATACATCTATGTATAATGTTTTTAGTGCCATAAAGTACAATTCAGAATGTTTCTCATTGGTAGTGGTTGCCACACATCTGGAGAAATACTATAGGTTACATTGTTTAGTTACATTAATCTGGAAAATCTGCCATGGTTTTAAAATTTTTTGGGAGGTTTTGTTAATTACTGAGTAGCATCTATAGGAACCAAAAATGTAGTTTCTGAAGACTGATGGTCTATTATTACAACACTTTTTAAGCATATAAACTACTAAATATGAACTCAGACTTATGGTCTCTTCAGAGTATTTTAGAAGAGGTGCTCTTTTAGCACAGGTTTGAATATTTCTAGAAAATTTTTTTATTACTGGTGAAATTTTGAGGAATGTTTTCGTAATTTTATCATGGTGTAGAAATAACAAAAAAATTCTGCTACCATTTAGATCTTTTTTTTTTGACTTCCATAAAATAGCAAATTATGAAAAGAATAACCAGTAGGAATTTAGGATTTGTTGGGGCAAGCTTGTGATTGCTTGTGTTACAGATTAGTTTGAATAAAAATGTGATTGTATTCAACTTGTTTGTTTGTCCATGTTCCCTACTGAAATTGCCACTATGTATGTATGTATGTATATATGTATGTATGTATGTATGTATGTATATATGTATGTATGTATGTATGTATGTATGTATGTATGTATGTATGTATGTTTAATGCTAATTTTCAGCACATGATACACTGGCTGCCCATGTGTAGCCTAACTTGTAGAGGAAGGACCCGTGGAAAACCCCAAACCCTTGAGGACCACCAACCCATGGAAAACTACTGGCAAGCTTTCTCACATACCCACAGTGGCCAAGCCAAAGAATCAAACTCGTGCAGACAGGTGAGATGGCAGTGCTCTGTAAAGGCAATCATTTTAGACCACTTGACCACCTGGGACCCCTCTATGTGTGGTTTATTGGCAGTCTGCATAATCTGGACTATATAGTACTAATTAAAAGCTCTAAAAATATATACAGAAAAATTGCATAAGAATTTTATAAAGTTAAATCCTTGGAAATAAGGGAGAAAAAATGTAATCCTTAAAGACGAACAGCAACAATCTTACAAAGGTTGTATAAATATCAAAGTATTAAATTTCTAAAAGTTTGTAAGATAAAGTAAATATTTGTCTAAGATTCACTGAAAAAGATGAAGCAAAAATAGCATAAAGCTGCATGGTTCATACAGCACCAGAAAGTTTCTGTTGAGGACTTGTAATGGAGTTTTCAAGAACTTAATTACTGTAGGCACAAGTAGAAGGAAAAAGTGCATCATGAATTAGTATCCCACTATTGCAAAAGGGAAACTACTCCATATGGTAAACTACTTGTGTTGCCTGACATGTGACCCTTCCTCCCAAGTTTGATCCCATTATTTCATGTTTTTTTTCTTCAAATAAATGTGAAAATTTCTGAATTAGAAAAATTATGTTTTTTATTCCATTTTAATGTCTTTTAATCCCTCTGAAATATTCAAATGGTTTTGGGCAAAATTCAAAGAGTTTTTCAAACAAATTCATAGAGTTTTCAAGGATAAAACCAACTTTTTAACAAAATTACAGATTTGAGAAAATGTTTCAATTTCAAGAATTTCTCAAGACTGGACAAACAATATGTTTCCCAGATACAGAATGGGAGTTATGCATGAAATACCATGAAAATAATATATCTGAACATTCCAATACAAGTATGCAGACTGTAAATTAGGTGTTCAAAACTGAATGTTCGGAACACTTGTATTTTACAGTGAAAATGCCAAAGTAAAACCAATTGTTTTGCCAAAAGTACAGACCTAAATATCATCCAGTTGTTTATGGCTGATAAAAGGGAAACAATCAGGTTCTCAAACCAATATTATTTATCTAAGGATGCATTATGTATGTAAGTAGGTAGCTAGTAGTATTTAATGGTACCCCAACTCAATAGTGACCATACAGTTGGCAGACCAGTGAAGGCCACTTTTTACGATTTTGATCCATCCATTCTTTAGAATACAGATATGAAATCCATTTCTTGCAACAACAAATGTAATATTATAAAATGTAATAAAAATTTCAAACACTAATAAATTAACTTGACAACGTGCATCCAACATTACAATGGAAATTTACTTTCAGCGTTGGACTCTGGACCGGTAATGGCCAACACCATCTGTTGAATAAATTTATACATATCAGACTTGTAGCAAATTTGGGTAAATAAAATTATTACCAACTTTCTCACTTTGAAATTTTACACAAATGAATTGTGAAAGTGCACATACATGTTTTCTCTGTAGTATATCATTTTCCCAGAAAAAAGCACAATAAAGTCATTGTGCATACACTTAAGACCGTGACAGGTTGCACAAGAGGGTCAATAGGGGTAATGTAATTGTTTTGAACACAATAAAACATTCTATGAAAATATTATCTTCTGCTTAGAACACAATTTTGTATTCAAGCAGTAATACAAGATCACTTGTCATCCATCCTATTCTTCCATTAACAGATTTTATAAAGTTATTTCAAATTCAATTCATGTAATCCCTAATGGGACTTTTTGGGGGAGAATCGGTGAATATGGAGTTGACGATTCTAAAATTAAATTTAGACCCAGATATTAGTGAATAAAGTCTTTAAAATATATATAGGCATACAAATACATGGAAAGAAAAATTATTGCTATTTATATAAAATATGGAATTTGTATTCTTAATGTTGGGCGTGTTTGGTTTTTGCATATCTTTATATGCAATCCATTTTTCTCGTTAGGCTGCCTATTTGAGTTTAGAGCTATTTGCTCTCAGCATATATTTCTTTTCTTTTAAAAATTACATACTAGTTGTGGTGCAGCATGTGTGATCATGTAATAATTACACTGGCCATCACTGGTCATTTGATGTCACTGGAATGATGCAAGTATTCTGCCCACCAAAAGTAAAGTTAAAACAAGGCAAATATGAACTGAACAAGAACTAAAGTAAGATAAACCTTTCCAAGTAAATGTAAACAAAGATAAAAGATGTTGAAAAATGTACAATTCAAACGATGCAGAAAGTAGGATGTGACCATAGTGTACCCAAAATAGGTGACAATACCATTGATTAAGGCCAAATAATAGCTTGGCCATGGATAGTGTCCATGTGACTGAAGGGCTGCAAAGATCATCACTACATTAAAAGTTCTTTCTTTCACGTATCTGGAATTTCATTGATAAAAATACAATTTTACTGAAATTTGGAGTATACTGAAATAAAATAACATCAGCATAGAAGTCCTGTTGACTATGTGATGGCAGATATGCCAAGAATATCAAGAGAGGACCATTTCTTCATTTTAAAAGTTGAGTGGTAAAACCATATGGTGGTCTTATTGGTTGTATGATTGGCACCAATTTTGTTTAGGACCAACTAGAGTTGTCTTTTGGTGAAACCCCCATGTCAACAAGACCATCCATTCAGTAGATGCGGTAACAAGACTTTCAATATGGTGGCCATATTGGAGGTCAGATTGGCACCATTTTGATTCAAGACCAGCTAGACCTCACAAGAAGTCTTTTAGTGAAAACCCCAAATGGATACAACCATCTCTTAAGGAGGAATAACTATAGTAAGCACTATTTTCATTTAGGACTAACTAGGCATAGTAACAAGTCTTTGGGTGAAAAGCCCACACTGACATGACCATTCTTTTGGCAGTATCAAGATTTTCAAGATGGTCACCATGGTGGGCATATTGGATGTTGTGAGAATCATTTTCACGTAGGACTAATCAGACATCAAAAGAAGTCGTTTAAGTTGAAAGCCCATGTCAATATGACTATCCATTTAGTAGTATCAGCAACAAAATTTTCAACATGGTTTCTGTCCCGGGGGGGGGGGGGTGGGCAACCATATCCAATTAGGACCAGCTAGACCTCGAGATAAATGTCTCTGTAAACTTGGATGAAAATCATCTGAATAGTTTTTTGGAGAAGCAACGGTAACTTGTGTTAAAAGTAAAAAGTCATCACGCAAGCTCTACTGCTGTAGACAAACAGAGTTACATAAACCAGTTGACACAGAAAAGATCACTATGTCATGTGTAGACTTTTGGCCATGATTTAACTTTTGTGCTCTAAATAAAACTTACCAACTGAAAAATAATTGTTACTTTCCTTAAATGAAGGTTCTCTTGAATACATTCTGTAAAAAATGTTTCTGATTGGAACAGATTTCACAATTTTTGTGATAAAAAATCCAGTGTAGATCTGTTGTTGTTCATCACTGTGTGGCCATTACCTAGGGGTAAAGCAAACAAGTGCCTTCCAAGTATTTGGGGGTTAAAGAAAATGATGATAAAATGACTATTCAATATGCAGTTTATTTAGAATGACAATGTACTGAAATGGTTGAGAAGTACAGTATTACATTATGCTGTCACAATCTGAAAGAAAATAGAAGTTTTCTAATATATCTGAATTGTTTCAGATCAGAAACCATCTTGTATCCTGAATTGAGAAATATGCCTTGATTCCAGTCTATTGATTTTTAACAAGGACAACATCAAAAAAAATTTCTGGAAATTTGACAACATTTTCTGATCACGGCTCTTGAAAAAAGGCTAAAATACACAAAATGTATGACTTCACTATACAGATCCTATGTTATACTGTCAAAGGTTAAGCACACCTATAATGAAAAATAGGGTCTTCTTTCAGAGAGAATTCAAAAGAGACTTAAGAGTATTTTTGTCATATGATTGTGTACCTTGAAACATGAATCCTAACTACTGCAATGCATCCAACTTTCAACATTAATGTCCGAGTACTTTGTGCCAAGTCATTCACTGATGTAGTGAACAGTTTTATCAGTATTTAAGTAACTTTTACTGACGACTTTATTAACTGTGAACAGATTACACAAAAGTAACATCAAGATGAAAATTTGTACATGCATTCATAAAATTACTCTGCATAATTTGCAGATAAACAGTATGTAAGAATTCCACAGTTCAACTCCATTCTAAAAAGGCAATTATGTGCCTAACAATATTTTAGAAACTTGCTTTTTTAAAAACTTAATAGTTATTGCCAGTAATAGGATACTATGGTTGGTAAGCTAAAAAAACCCACATAAATATGTTTCAAAGCACTAGCAAGCAAACACTTGACTGTCACAATGCAGTATGTGGAAGTGCCTAAATATGCAGTTACAATAGTTATTGCATTCATATAAACAAGCTGTCCTATTTTAAACATGTTTTAATAAAATTGACCCAATCCTTTTAAGAAACTCCAAAGAAATAAAAAAATCACCGACATAATAATATATCAATGTTATTAATTAACAAACATTGAGCGTGTAAAATCTGTGTAGTCATATGCATCTAGTATTGGCCGACCCGATCGGTCCACATATGGTTGCATTCGGGTGATACAGTAGTCTGCTTGTTCCTTGGTAAGGTTCTGAAAGATGATGATATAATGGATAAATATTTGTATGAAGGTAACTTGTAACTTGAAGGCCACCTTCAACAATATACTAAATGTATTCATATAAAACTTCATTTACCTAACCTCTATAATTAACATTGTCACAAAGCACCAATATAACTGATACTCTTATCTGCACAAATTGGGATTAATTTGGTGATTTCAACTGAAGCTGCATCTCACTCGATTCACTAGTACAGACCGTTATTACAGTAATAAAAACGAATATTCTTTCTGTTCAAAAATAATACATTCTATTACTCATCCTTGTTGGTTTGATAATGTAACAAAGTAGTAAACAACTTTCAGTATGGACAAATTGGAATTCTTCAGTGGAAAAAAAAAATGAATTGTTGAAAGGATTGTCTAAAATTCTTCAGAAAATATTTTATGTCAACTGTAAGTTAAAATTTTTTTTTTCTTATTTACTGTGAATTCAACATTTTCTGTGGGATGCCAAATTCTAGGGCAGATACAAACTATGAAAATCAAGATCCAAACAGATCTCCTGCTGCAAACAAATGAATCATTTCTTCAATCAAAAAATGTAATTACTAATCAGAATGTCATTCTTGATAAAGCCATGAAATTTGATGCCCATCAAAATGAAATCACATCAAGTACTAACTGCTGCTCAGTAATTAAGCACAAAGTCATATTAAGTACTAAGTACGTTTATTCTGATGTAAAAGTAAATAAAAATATCACAGGTCTGATTAGCATAAACAATGAAAGATTTCTGTTACAAATTCTGAATAGAAAACTTACAGCATATAGCTCTTGTGCTGTAATATATGGCTTTTCACCCGATGTGAGAGCCCTGAAGGCTTGTTCTATCTCAGAGCTGGACTGCACATTTTCTGTTTCTCTACTGATCATGAAGGCCATGTACTCCTGTAATGAAACGTGACCATCCCTGGAAAAGGATTTGAAAAAAAGGATTAGTTTATCACTTCTAACTTGACAATTAAAATATTATATACAAAACTATAGTTGCAGAACAAACTGAGAATGTAATGAACGAATTTATTTTTAAAAAAACAAACATTTATCTTAACTTTTTTAATTTCAGACATTGTTGTCAAAAGAATTTTGTCCTGAAAGCTTAATCAAGTTATCTACATATAAATACACAAAAGCCTACCAAATTTCCCTTTCCAGCAACAAATGATTTTTTTCCTTAATTGTGATAACAAGGTTTTGTCAACAACAAAAAAAAAAACACAGCTAAAAGTTTTTACGTGTCAACAAAAGTAATCACGAGTCCCAAGTGTACCTGATATTGCTTACCTATTTACCAAGTCTTGTTGAAATAGATGACAAATAGTCTCTGGTGAGGAATTAAGCTCAGTTAATCTGACACAATATCCTCTGTTTAACACGCACAGCTAAAAGAACCTGTGTTTAGACCATGATGATACAAACTTATTTACCAAGCTGGAGGAACTTCCTGTAGAAATGTGGTCTCCAGAGTGGTAACAAGCTCAACCAAATAGATGCAAGATCACCTCGTCAGTGTAAATAATCTTGTTCGTTGTTTAACCTGTGAGACATCTTGATAATACAAGACCAAATTCAGTTTCAAAAATGTATCAGAAACATGGTCTCTAGAAAGTTAGCACACCTGTTGATGGATGGACAACACATGATGGACGCCAAACCCATAACATGAACTCATTGGCCGTATTATGCATGTAGCGAGGGTATAAAAACAATTATTTGACGTTTCTGGCTAGGCAGAGAAATGACAAAGAATACAAGAAATGTCTTCAAGACAGATTCACCTTCAATGAGCCTGAATACTGACAACAGATGGGTTGCCAAGGGTAATGCTCTATGTTCTCCATCTCGACCTTGGTGGGGAATCATGAGATCTAGTAGTATTGGTGCTACATACTCGACCTTGGTGGGGAATCATGAGATCTAGTAGTATTGGTGCTACATACTCGACCTTGGTGGGGAATCATGAGATCTAGTAGTATTGGTGCTACATACTCGACCTTGGTGGGGAATCATGAGATCAAGTAGTATTGGTGCTACATACTCGACCTTGGTGGGGAATCATGAGATCTAGTAGTATTGGTGCTACATACTCGACCTTGGTGGGGAATCATGAGATCTAGTAGTATTGGTGCTACATACTCGAATAACTAAAGCTATTAGTAATCAGTGCAATAAATGGGCTCCCCACTCATTACAATTTGCTCAGCAGGGAATTGAAAATAGAAACTTTGTGGAAATAAAAAGGAGTGTATCCAACTACAATGTGCTACATATTAACATGGCACAAACACTGTTAAAAGATTCATTCTTTTTTTAAAAATTTCTGATATATGGTTTAAACAGTCCCTATGAAAGAATTGAACATCTCCAAAACTTATGGTAATTGTATCCAGTTTGTATCTCTGTTCCCCTCAACTTTTTTTATGACTCACCTATTGGGGTCAACCATATCTAGGATGGCCTGGAACTCTGGATCTACTTGTCCTTCATCCACAACTGGCAGATCGTAACCTAGGGCTCGCAAACATGATTTGAACTCCTGATGATCAAGCTTGCCTGATTTATCTTTGTCAAAATGCCTGAATAAATAAGAAAAAAATGATTAAAGTTGAGACATCCGCAATTATCCTAATACTTCACATAAACCTCAAAAAGTGAGAAATATGTATTATTTCACTAATTAGAGGTGCAAATAAAGTGTTTCTGACATTTATCTCCATTCAAATGATAATGATTTTTAAATACTGTTTGTTTCTTTTTAATCATATTTCTCCTTACAGTTTTTTTTCTCCTGCAGTATACAATATATTTTGATGTATTTCTTTTGTAACAATACACAGCTGTACCAAGCTTTTTAGGCTATCTTTATTTGGATTATCAACCTTCTGATAAAAAAAGTTTACTCCTTTAGCAAAACTTGGTTCTTTTGCATGTTTTGGTTTTTACCAGACTGATAAATTTCAAAGAAAAAAAACCCAAACCTTTTTGTATTAAAAAACTGGATACACAAAATGACTGTCTAGTCTCATTAACCTAATGCAAGCCATTTCCATCAAGATCATCAAATTACTGAAAACAAATCTTTTAGCATAATTCATTTATAGTAATGTTTAATTTCAGGACATTAGTGACAAAGAGATGTAGCAATTTATTAATCTGGCAAGATATGAATTTTCTGTTGTGATGGTTTGAAGATTGAAACAATTTGTGCCTATGTCCCTGCCAAAGGCAATTAATATTCCGATAAAATTATGGACAAAACCTCCATCATAGTATTTCTGGAAAACAACACCCACAGGTTGATCAACTCACTGCTTACAGTAGAATAAAATGATGCTTATAAAATATGGGTAACCCATGAGCTAGACCCAATATACTGTGATAGTTATCAGCATTTTTACTTGATAGATCATGATCTTTAATCAAAAAGGTGAAGACAATTTTAGTAAAGGACAAGTTCACTCTTTAAATCTAACAACTGTAAGCTTGCTGACATTTTGTGATTAACAATAAAAAGAATTTTTAATAAACAAAGAAGATTTTGAGTAAGTTTTAATATATCATTCCATCACTATATCATGTAAGCATAATAGCAGATAAAGGGAAGTGGATTACAATGACAGATGTATGGATTAATATCACAGATTGTCAATATCATTTACCTGAACATCATGCTGAACTCTAATAGATAAAATGAAATGGTTTAATGACAGATTGTCAATATCACTTGAACATCATTCTGAAATCTAATAGATAAAGGGAAATGGTTTAATATGACATGGTGTCAACGTTGCTTACTGAAACATCAAGATGAAGATTTGTAGATGAAGGAAATCAATTTAATGTGGGTCACTATCACTTACTTGAACATCATGCTGAACTCTCTCAGAGCATCTTCTGATACACCACTCTTGTTCCTGCAATACAGATGAGAACAATTTTAACTTTAAATGTAATTATTTTACATTGATATATACAGCTTCTTTTTTTTAAAATAAAAAAAGATTTTTGGGTTTTAAAAAATGAGATTCTTGGGGAAACAAATCATCTTGGATGACCAAACAGCAAGTTAATAGGTGCAAAGCAAAAAATCTTAATTTATGAGAACTCAAACAATTGATTTACATCGTTTAAATATATAATATCTTAATTATCTCCCTATGACATCAGAACTTATTAAACATTTCCATTGTTTTGATCACAAATCTTCAAGAGATTTCACCAGATGTGTATTTACAACTTATGTGATGCCATGAAAAGAGATTACACATGTAGTTTCAAAAATACGAGATGGGTGTGAAAAACATAGGATGTATGATGTTGCTTGATAAAACTGACCTGGCCTGTATCTGTTGTTCAAGGTTGTGTTGCATTCTCATTCCTAGCTGGTCCAACTGGTCCCACTGCTGTGCAAGTCCCACGGTGCTGTGCTCTGTATAACGATTATCAAGGATCAGACGTTCCTCCATTGCAGCACCAAGGTCCTCAATGCGCTTCAACTGACCCTTTTGAGCTCGCACCTCAGCCGCCTTTTTCTGTGAACCAGAGTAATTTGTGTCAGTAACTATAATCGCTCTATTATAGTATTAACCAGATTTGTTTCTGATCAAAGTCAAAATTTTGAATCTGCAGCAATATCAATTAAAGAACATTATCATTAAGACTTGTTAAGGTAAAAATGTACACCTCTCCCTCGCTAATTCAAGGACAGCAGGGTCCAAAACTGTACACTGCAGTCTTAACATGGGTGCAAGTTACTTAAGGTCCTATGCAAAATTAAGGGTTGGATATCGAAGTTGAGAATGGAGTGGTTAAATGGCTGAAAACTAGTTTCATAATCATGTTAGATGTGATTGTCAACAAGCAGCATTTTCTAACTGAAATTGTTCACTTTTCTTATAAATTACCTTTATTTTCATGTTGACCAATCTCTGAAAAAATTACTCCAAGTGGTGTCACCACACAGCACATATGTACCAGCAAAAACATTGTGTATAACATCACTGCTTGTTTATATGAACGTGGATATATCCTAGTGTTACTGTCGATTCACAAGAAAAATGGACATTTGTTTCATGAAACAACATAAAAACACTTTAAAAAGAAAAAAATGTTTTTAGTACAATATTAATGCTGTTATTTCATTGCAATAAGTATGAAATTTCTGCTCATCCTTCAGCAAACCTGGAGTGCCATTTCAGGCATTTCAAGTTCAGTACAAACTCTGGAACTCACTTTGCTATAATGAACCTGATCTGCGAAACAGCTTTTCATACCCTTCATTTGGTTCTCTTGCTATCACTGATCACATTTGAGAATGAACTGAACAGACCACAGAGTAATGTTTGATACTTGAAATATTATATAATAATATTTACAAGTGTTCAAACGGTCAACTGAAATGAGTTGATTTGATTGTCATATGACCAAGACTGCTAGCTCTTCCACAGATGGGACTTACATACCTTGCAACTTTTCTTTCTTTCTACCCTGTTTTGCTTGACCTGATGTATTTAATGTAATGATACAAAGCTTGTCTACTTTAATTGTGACAATGTAGCAAACAACTTTCACAAGAGATCATAAGAGTGGCAATGGATTAGATTCTCATGGAAATGCTGGTGGATATAGCTGTGATGGTCGATGAAAACTGTTCCCATTTGAATACATAGGGCACCGAGACCAAATTAAAAGATGAAACTAAAACAAAACTTTCACTTGACAAACTTTTATTTATTTAGTACTTGTCACTAAAGATATTCCCACCAGCAGTCATTACTAACATTTTAATTGATCAAAATGTTATCATACATTGATATTTACAATGTACTGTGAATTTTTACCAAAAAAGAATATTTAACTATGGCCTCCTATTCAAAGTTGCAAATTTCATGATGTTGATTCAAATTACTGAGCACTTACTGCGATTTGCGATGAAAAATAAAGCAATATATCAAGGTTTCTTGCACCAATTCTGATAGCAATTTTATTCACATTCAATAAAATCCACAACTGTCCAAACATTTTAAGCAGGTCAGCAAGTCAATGAAATCCACAAGTGACCACACATTTTAAGTGGTCAGCAAGTCAATGAAATCCACAAACGACCGTACATTTTAAGCTGTCATCAAGTCAATAAAATCCACAAATGACCACACATTCTAAGCATTCCACAAGTCATTGAAAACCACAACTGACCACACATTTTAAGTGGGTCAGCAACTTATCTCTGCATTCTATAAGGAGGAAATGGCATACATATACATTCTGAGATCTATAAATATTAAGGTAAAAAAGATGGCCTATTAAAAACTTTTACGCATCCATCTTTATTTTCAAATTTCTCTCAAATTGTACAAGATAGACTAATAAAAGTATACATATATTTATAGGTCTTGGAAAAGAGACTGAGAAAATGGGTAATAACCACTTCTGAAATGTTTTATGTTTAACCAGATAAATTTTTAAAAAAAATAAATTTCATAATTAGTTTGAACATTTCTAATGCAATTAAATAGATCTTTCTCCCAAAATTATTTTATCGCCTATGTGGGAATTAGTGAACCCCGACATGCTTATTCAAGTATAGTTTATATATGGCTTCAATTTGAAAATTTGAAATTCAAGGTCTGGAACTTCTTAAAAAGTAAATTTTGTCCATGCATCTTCCTCCTGGGCACTGTCAACATATGCAGATTTAAAAGCCACACTAGAATACAAATAAGCAAATAAAGCCTGGTTGCAGGGGCCATAGCTTAAACATCCCTAGTCTAGAACATGAAAAGAAAATGTTTTATTGAAAATATCCTTCAAAAGGTTTACTAGAACATAAACAAACAACAGAATGAGAAAATTTAGTGTGAATGATTTAGAGATCTATGTGGAATCTTGTTCAAAAATATTTTTGAAAACTTCGAAATGTTTCCAATTTATATTTTATTTTTTTTCCTCCATTTTCGTAAAATTTTTGTTGAATAATGATCCATTATGCCATTTCATAATCTTTCAAAAAATGTTAACTTTTACATACTTATCTCATGAAAGATAAAAGTTATGACCTGAATTTATTTGATGTTGACTTTAGTAGACTTGAAACAACCTGAACATTTATACTCTGGGCAGTTCTTAATATGAGGCATCTATTCAAGTTATTTAAAATTTTTCATGCATTTTTCTTCGAGTTTCATTATGTGCTGCCACAACAATACTACAAAGTTCCCCTTATTGCTATGTAAAGAAAGTCAGGTCTCCTGTTTTACCTTTTCAAACCCACATGTTTAAATTACACATTAGAGACCACACAATTATGTCCTTCAAAATCAGCTGTACTCTTAGCTAGAGTCAACTGACCTGCTTTGGCTTTCATCGCTATGCAACAGAAAGCTAAATCGAGAACCTAGAAAAAAATAATAAATCCAATTTGGGGGCACTAGATGAAACTGAAATCATTAACTTGACACCTTAACAATGCTGACAACATGTCATCATGGTTGCAGAAAGTGATACCTGTATCTCACCCTTCACTGGCAACACAACAGTGGTTGTGAAGTTCATGTGCCATTCTGATTTGTGACAACAGCACACTGCACAAATTTGCATGACTCCGATCAACTAGAACACATTAAAAAATGTCAGTTACAAACCTTTGTTGCCTCAAGCTGATCTTCCAATGTTCCAGAACCTTCCATCATGGCTGCCCTGTAAGCAGTAATAAATCAAAGTTAGAAAAATATAGCAATACATAGTGGCATGTAAAAATATTGTGACGCATTGTGGCATGTAAAATCTACAGGCAGTTTTATCATACCGTGATCATAAAAAAAACCACTGAATATGTTGGTTATTGTAATGAAGGTATTTATAGGCAGGGGTTGAAAACTCTTTATCTATATTCCCTGCTAGGCAAGTCTGAAACATTTTTTACTTGCCCAGAGTAACTCTTTCTCAACAGCCATTATAGAAATATAAAGTTCATGATGTTAATGACGTAAGTTTGATCATATGAAAGGTTGCTTTCCTGAACTTATTCTGTGGCACTTCTAATACCAATTATAAGTAATAAGCAACCGAGATCAATCTGCTCTCACTCTGGGAGGCATTTATTAATACTGAAGAGTAAAGGCAATGCATTGATAAGTGGTTTATAACAAAAGTCTCTCAAAGGAAATGATGTTCTACTGGGCAAAAAGAATCTCCAGAAATTCACGACAAGACCATTTCTTCTTTTAACTGTCAAGTGTTGAAACCAGCTCTGATATTCTTCAGCAATCAAAAGATTTTCAAATTAGCTGCTTTAATACATATACTGGATGTCAGCTTGACACCATTTTCATTTAGCACAAAGCAGACATCATTACAAGTATTCTAGTAAAATACCAATTTCATAATGATCTCCATTCAGGGAGAGTAGTTACAACATTTTTAAGACAGTCGTGGCAGCATAGCTGCCAACCCCCAAGTACAAAAATACTGATTGCTCATGACAAAAATAAAGATTTTCAGGACCAAATACTAATTTTTAAAATTTTAATGCATATGTAACTACTTACAACATATACAACCATCAGTAAGGTAGGACAGTGCCTTACATAATTATTTAATGTCAAAGATGCAGGTGTTGCACACTTGCACCTTCTGGATGGGCACCCTGTTCCATTCGGGTGCCCATTCACAAGGTGCAAGAGTGCAACACACTCAGACACAGGCTGTTTATAGGAGCCTTTTCCACACCTTGTTTATTTTTTTCAATTATTAACGATTCCAATGTACCAACTGTCATTGATAATCTCAATTCTGTGTGATTTTCTTACTGAACTGTTTTCATTCTAGTATATGAGTAATCCTTTGCAATTTTACCATCTGGAAAATGTGTGCAAAATAAATCGCCAGTAACACTAGTAACTGAAAGAGGAAGATTCATTTCTAAAAGAAATTTAATAAACCGAATTTCGATCGAATTACTTCAAGGTTCTCTGGTATTTATATACATCCAAGTTCAGGCTGAGTTGTGTATGATGAAGCAGCAAGATGATGTTTATTAGCTTTTTTGTGCTCCTGTATTTCATGTGGGCCTCCATGCCCAATAGCGAAATCACATTACACAATTTATAAAACGTAAAGTCTTCTCCTTTACTAGATGATTTCACAAATCTAAACAAGACGGCACAATTGTCCTTTCAGTTGTTTTCATGTCTTTTCTGGTGAAAATTCAGAATATTCTGCTTTCCTATTCAACATGATTAGAAGTTGAATATTACGAAGATGAGACACAGTGATAGCGGTAACTGTTTGCGAAATCCAATATGGTGGATAAAGACAGGCATGGTAGCCTCGATTTTGAATGAACCAATCATATTGTAGAACTGTATTCCTATATACATGCGATACATTTCTATCAGAATGGAACCGAGTGCCCATTCTAAAATAAAAACTGCAAGGAAATGTTTTGTTATTTTTTTTTTAAATTAAAAAACGTAGTTTTTGCAAAAAAAACGTACACCCGTATTCAGATCCAAAATACGGGACAAATACGGAAAAAACGGGACAGTTGGCAGCCATACAGGATGCATAACTGGCACCATTTTCATTTAGGACCAAATAGGTATCATAAGAAATATATCAGTGAGAATCCCATGTTGATACAGTAAAAACTGTCAGGAGCGACCTCTGCTATTAGCGACCACCTGTCATATCCGACCACAATCGTAATGCACGGATCAATTTTATTATATAAACGCTCTGTTATGAGCGACCACCTGCTGAACGCGACCAGCGACCGCGATGTCTTGGCAAAATATGCATTTCGACACTGCTATGAACGACTGTATCCCAAAAACGAGGATAAACTCCAACTTCCTTTATTTAATCCCATAAGAACGACCGCTCATACCATTCTAAATAAAAACACAAAAAAAATTGAAACAAATAAGCTGGCTACTGATGTCTGAATATTTTAGCTATGCTTATAGTGTTTTATAGTTTCTGTCGTAAACCAGACTAAAGTATATGTAGATTATTTCTTAGTCGGGTTCCCTGCTTCGTATACTCCCTGAGTTGTTCTCCGCTATTCGCTTAGGAAGCATACAAAGCTGGGAACCAGACTAATTATTCCCGCATTCAGCCTGCTTCCCGGCCATAATTGCAGGACCTCACATCAATGTGAACGACTGTATCGCGAAAACAGACGGACACCACTGACTTATATGTAATAAATTGTTACAACGACCGCTTGATTAGTAATGATTGTTCTGATCAAAAACAAGCATTAAAAGAATATTTAAAAAAAAAAGGATTGTTGCTACTAGTGATGGATGCTACAGTCCGTAAACCAGGCTAATGTACATGTCACAAATTGCCGTTGTGGTTTAGAATTAATCCGTATTGCCGGGGGTCATTTTCTACTAAACCAGCAAGAGAGAATCATTTGTGGGATTCGATTGATAGTGTTCAAGACTTGTGATGTTTGTTGTTTTTTCCCCCGATGTTAAGTGATTACAGCCCGATCACAAAGCTGTCGTCTATTCAAGTTGGTGCGACTGGGTTACACACTTAGCTTATAGGGCTAATCCTAGTACGTCATCTTTGAATGAAGCAGTCGACTTTTGTCTCTTGAGTAAATGGTTCTGTTTCTGGATGAGATAATTTTTTCTTTTTATTTCATTAATTGTTAGATATGCAATGCACATGTATAGTTTTTTCGTATTTTCCCACAGCCCAGTCAAAACCGTCTTTACATTCGATATTACAACTGAGCACTAATAATTTTAACACCTAGAACCTTAATGACAATGGATGACCCTCCAGCTAAAATGAGCCAAATTTTAAGGCTGGAGAAAATAATTATTGTAACTGAAAGAAGTGAAAAAGAGCATGCCACTTGCAAAAAAGTGGTTTAAACATCGGTAAACAAATTTAGGTTGTTATAAAGAAAAAGAAGTAATTCAGAAACGATTTCATATGCTAAAACATGTGATCTTCAAATGTAAATGTAATTTCATGTTTAATGACAGAAGTATATCTTTATTGCTATATAATTTTGTTTTTAGATGAATGCATATAATATGCATGCAAGAAATATTAATAAATAGAAAAGAATATATTTACAGTGATTGTGGCTATTTTTCTTGAAATTGTTCTGAAAATGGACCTTGGAAACTGGTCTTTATGTACAAGCCTGCTATGAGAGACCACCTGTCTTGAGAGACCGCTTTTTGTTGGCAGAAGGGGTGGTCTCTCATAACAGGTTTTACTGTATAGCCATACATTTGGACAGGAGTAGAGACAATAATATTTTCAAGAAATGACTCTGTTCAGGAGGTATAGCAATAAACAAAAAAATTCAAGATGGCTGTTGTGGCAGTAATATTGGATGCTGGATGTGCATTATTTTCATGCAAGACCAAATGACACAAATGTTGTAGTGAAAACCCTATGTCAGTACTTCTTTCTGTTCAAGTTGAGTTGTGATATTAAGATTTTTAAGATGGCTGCCATGGTGGCCATATTGAATGTCAGATCAGCACCATTTTTATTTAGGACCAGCAAGACATCTTAAAAAGTGTTTTTAGTTTAAAAAAAACAAAAAAAAATAACATGTTGATATAATCATCTGCTCAGGAGGAATAGCAATAACAAGAATTTCAAAATGGCTACTGTAACTGTGATATAGGATATCAGACGCATTATTTTCATTTGAGACCAACTGGACATCGTAAGAGGTCTTTTAGTGAAAACCCCATGTTTAAATGACCATCCATTCAGGAGTAGCAATAACAAGAATTTTCATCATGGCTTCTGTGGTGGCCACACTGAATGAGCAACTGGAAATTTCACTCAACTGCCAGAAATGTTCACTTGCCATTTTGGGTTGGGCAAGTGAAATCTCAACGCATGATGTGGCTTAAAGCCTTCTGCCCAATCCTACTGGCAAACATGTTAACCTATCTTTGTATATTGTCTCTGAACAAGTCTGTCTTTGCAAATATTACTGTTATTATTAGAAAAATGTATTGGCTGTTACGAAGATTACATTCTAAAATGAAATACTGAATGTTAAATTACATGAGCAACATTTTAAGAGTTTTTTTGTTATTTTAGAAGAATGGTTAACACAGTAAACCTCTCTATTTTGAAAACTGTTGATTTTTTTTTTATTCATAGATTTCCAGATTATGTTCTAAAATTGTTACCTAACTGCAAAAGTTAAAGGCAAAATAATATAAAAGAGACTTAATTCCTCCTTAAATTTTTTGTAATAGTAAGAATTGTTGATCTTATTGTTTATAAATATACATTTATGTTAGTAATGTTTAACAACACCAAATAAAAAAACAACTGGGTGGGGGCATCTAATAATTACATGCAACATAATATGATACACCCCTTCAAATGTCCAGTATTTCTTGTTAGTAATGTCAAAACAGAACGCAAATACACCCCTTCAAATGTCCAGTATTTCTTGTTAGTAATGTCAAAACAGAATGCAAAGGGCTGAACTTAAAAGGTAGCTGAGCTAGCTACTGTTGGAAAACAAGACCTCCATGGAAATATTCATCTTTACAGTAGCAATGGCATTCAGTAGGTGAAGGCCTCTCTTGCTAATGGTCACTTTATGGCTAACACAGTACGGTCTTCAGACTCACTCAAAATACCATGTATACAAGTGCATCACTGTTAATTGTTTAGTCAGGAAATCATTCATTTTTTTATAATCACTAATTACATGACTTAGCAAAACATGCTAAATTCCACAAAAATCCTTTATCTGCACTTGAAACAAGAATTTCAGTAACCTGAATGTGATTATACTCAATATTATTGATGTAAGTTAAAATATCTCTATTTCATGCACTTACAATCTGAACATGTGCTGAGCCTTGGGGCAAGATAGCTGTTTCATGCACTTAATAGTTGAACATGTGTTGGGCAGAGAGGCAAGATTTCAAGCACTTACAATTTCAACACATGTTGTAAAGAGGGGCAAAAAAGTTGCTTCATTTACAGCATAAACATTCTGACATTGTTTCTTCTTAATACAAATGTTGTGGAAAATAAATATTCATTTGCAAAGTGTTAACTGAGATACCTGTATACATGCAGCTGATAACAAGTACCAAGATACATCAAAAATATGGTACAGCACCATTAATACTTATTGCCAACAAACCAGACTACTCTCTTCTAGTACAAGCTTAATATAAGACATTTGGTTATTCAGTAAAATCAAAGGGGCAAAAGATTAATATTAAAAAAAGTATTCACTATAACTATCAAAATCACTCCAAATGCATTCTGAAATAAGGGACTATTCACAACACTGATTCTTATAAAGAGCTGTATTGTCTACTCCTCAAAAACCATGCTAAGAAAGAGAAAACATTGACCCATCCAACAGCCATAGCCTGTGTGGAGAGAACCATGGGAAGATATGTAAATAAATGGTTACCATGGCATGAAAAAAGGGGCAAAAAGGAAAAGCATTGACAGGTGATACTTTCAACATAAAATGCTGTATTGTCTTTAAAGTTTCAAATACAAATACTAATCAGTCAATGAAAACTCTTATTTATGTAAGGACATTTTTCAAAGACAGCACAATTAAACTATTTAACTAAAGAAGAAGTAAATTAATCTAACAATAGCATACAAGTAAAAACATAACCTTCACATAATTTTTTAGAATGTAACAGTACAGTCTAGAGTGTTGATAGACAAAATCATTTGCTTTTACAACTGGACACTGCATGTTTCCTTCCATCTACTCCAAATTACCACCAAAAAAAAAATCTTCCATGCCGCTGCTTAGAATGGATAATAAAGGCATTATTGTACACAGAATAGTCATTATGATGTAATGCATATAATGTTTAACAATGTACAAGTCTTAGTATATTTTTTTCTTTACTTAACTTCCATTGGCATTCTATCTAAGTATACCTTTTTGTCACTATGCAAAACTTGTTTCTGTAGCGTCAGTCTTTCCTCATGTTATATTACACTTGAAAACAACAACAAAACAAAGAACTGCTTCACCCTGCTATATGCACAGCAATTTTCTAACACAAAACCTTGAGGATCTTTGACTGTCACAGAGAAGATACATATGAAAATCAAAAGTAGATTAACATCAAAAAAGAAAATGCCTATGATAACTGACCTGGTTTCCGTCAGCCAGGAGTGGAAGGCATTGGCAGCCTGAGCAAATTGTTTGCGGAGTTGATCATTCTCTTCCTGACGTTGTTGTTCCCTTGACAAGTCCCCATCGCGTTCCTGATAATGACACAAACTGATATGAACAAGAACTTGCAAATGAACAAGTTCTAATATACAAGTTTATCTGCAATATCTTCAAGAAATGAACTCCTCTGTTAATTTTCTGTCTGCGTAATGGTTAAGACTGTCCTGCGCTTCCAAGATGAAACAAGCCCAGGAGTTACATAGACAGATGGACAGGCATAGAGAAAGATAAGTCAGTATCTTCATGACTTTCTGCAGGTTAACCCAGTTATTATTCTCTACAACTTTTATCACATGTATTGGGTTTTTTCCTTACAGCCTTGAATTTCCACAGTGAACCAAGAATAAGAGAATAAGCAGAAACAAATCTTGAGATGGATAAGAAACAAGATTTTTTTTTTTTAAACCTTGATTATTTTCTGCAGGTTTCTCCAGGTGTCTTCAAGTGCCTCCATGGTAAACCAGGTGTAGGGGTTGGGGCCTACATTGAAGCTCTTTATCTGCTTGTCCAGGGCTGCCAGCTGGTTGAAGTCAGCCTGGGCTGCACTCAGGGAGGCTTTGAACTGCTCATGGCTCTCACGCAGATGCTGAAATATGCATAAGTCATTGCTTGTACACTGCCAATTTTCACTGAAACATGTCCCCTCAGTTTTATTCCCGTGTGCATGTTCAAAAAGATTAAATTGCTGATTTAAAGTCAATCCATCATACAATAATCTTCAAATAAAATTTGGAGGGGTAAAATCCAAACTAAACTTTTTCAGTTTAATTATGACATGATGATGCCCAAAATTAATGAATCTTACATGATTAACTTTGCACACAATTTCCTATAATGTTGACTGAATAAGACGACAATCTAGTATTTAATGATTTGATGATGCAAATGCTAGTTTTACTGTACAAAATGCATACGTTACCAAGGACTCCTTTTGTTGCAGCAATGTAACCACCATCAAGGTCCTTAAATCAACCTGAACAATATCCTCATATTATGTTATCACGGAGTCTTTTTTTTTTTGTAGCAGTATAACCACTATCAAAGTCCTTAAATCAACTGAATGAGATATTCATATTATGTTACCAAGGACATTCTTTTTTGCAGCAGTATAACCACAACCAAGGTCCATAAATAAGCTCGAATGATATCCTCATATTATGTTACCAAGGTCGTCTTTTTGTGGCAGGATAACTACTATCAAGGTTCTTAAATCAACCTGAATGATATCCCCCTATTATGTTACCAAAGACATTTTTTTTGCAACAGTATAACCACTTCCCAAGTCTTTCAATCAACCTGAATGATGTCCTCATATTATGTGTGTGTGATTTGGATTTTTAACGTAGCTTCAAAAAATTTTCAGTAATACTGATATGATGTCTGCAGTGTGGCAGTTTATAGTGATGTCTAGCACTGGGACATCTATCACAGAAATGTAGCATGATGTCCCACCAAATCATATTATCCTGACAACAGGCTGACCAGTCCTAATGCTAACCTGCTAATGCTGAGCGCCTAGCAAGGTATCTGTTAGTACCATTTTTATGAGTCTTCGGTATGACTTGGCTGGGGTTTGAACCTGCGACCTCCCACATCCGAGGTGGATGCTCTAACCACTAGGCCACATCAGCGGTGTTCTCAAATTATGTTACCGAGGAGTCCTTATTGCAGCATTTTAACCACTAACAAAGTCCTTAAATCAACCTGAATGAAATCCCAATATTATGTTACCATGGATTCCTTTTTTTTTTTTTTTTAACCACTATAAAGGTTCTTAAATCAACCTTAATGGGATCCTCATATCATATTACCAAATACTTTATTTTTTTTACAGCAGGATAATAAGGTTCTTAAATCAACCTGAATGATATCCTCATATAATGTTACCAAGGACTCTTTTTTTTGCAGCAGTTTAACCACTATTGAGGTCATTAAATCAACCCGACTGATTTCCTGACGGAGATATCTTACTCTAATCTCTTCTACTGAGTTACAGCGGACTGGATCAGTCAGATCCTCCTCTGCATTCTCAAACCAGCTGTTGAAGGCTGAGGCTTTCTTGGCAAAGGCGAGGTACAGGTCCTCAATCTGGCGGTACTGTTCCTGTAACCTCAGCAGCCTCTGCTTGCGTGCCTCCGAGTCGGCTAGCAGCTTTTGCCATCTGAAACAAGAAATTATGTATATTAACATTATGTTTAACAGTCCTGTATGTAGGCACTTGTAGGGATTTGCTGATTCTGGAGAGTATTAACCAAGGAATCTCAATGACCTGGACCTTTGGACAAGGTATGCTGTCTGAAGAATTTAACTTTTGTACAGAAACCATTCATTTACTATTGGACATACTGTGAACATGATCTACAGCTGTCTTGATTTCCCATGGCAAAAGCCACAAAGTTTGGTCAAGAACTTTTTCTAGACCTAAAGTTATTCTGTAAAAAAACCTTTTTTCTCTCTTTTTTTATCCACAATATCCTTGACCATTGATCTTTTGATCCCCAAATCCATGGGCCTCTTCCATACCTTAACTGAAAGCCTTTCACAAATTCTGATTAAGGTATATGGTCTGATAAAGTTATTATTCCAAACCGATTTTGTTCTTTCAGTCATAGTGACTTAGATTTTCGATCCCAAATCAATAGGTTTATTACTTACCCAACATGTAAGTCATACACAAACTTTGATGAAGTTACATGATAAATAGCTGAAATTTGTGTGCAGAAACCATTTTTTTTCGAGTCACTGTAACCCTTAATCTTTGACCATTCAACCCCCAAATCAACATACTTCTTTCTTACCCCAAATGCAACCCTTCTACGTTTGGTCCAAGTCTGTGATGTGGAACTAATGTCATCGTAAGTGATCCATTTTTTATCTTGATGTTTTGAACTTAAAATCAACATGCTTTTTCCTTATCCAAAGTGCAAGCCATCACAACGCTTGTCATCTGATGCAGAACTAATGTTATTGTGCAAATTTTTTTTATATGTATGTTGTTGTCAAAGAAGCAGGTTGAAAATTCAAATGTTTTAGAAACATGGTGTTAGAGCAGCAAGCCAAAATTTTCCAATTTTAGATGCTGAACATATGAAGCTTATCAGCATTTCTATTTGGTAAACAAAGAGCTGACGGCACATAAAGGCTGACAACTGACCCTGAAATATGGTGGTCAGCTCAACATCTATGCTAAATGCACTATAAGGCAATTTCATGGCATTTCTACTTTGTAAAAACAGCTACTGGTAAACAAAGATCTTATGGTACCGATAGGCTTTGTAGAAATGTACATATGTATTCAAAATATGGACTGACCCTGAAACATGGTGGTCAGCTCAACATCCATGCTAAATGCACTATACGGCAATTTCATGGCATTTCTACTTTGTGAAAATAGCTACTGGTAAACAAAGATCTTATGGCACATATAGGCTTTGTAGAAATGTACGTGTGTATTCAAAACATGGACTGACCTTGAAATATGGTAGTCAGCTCAACATCCATGCTAAATGCACTATATAGTAATTTCAAAGTTGCATCTGTATACACTGCATACAATTATTAAGCTTCTCAGTGCATAACTATTCAAAATGTGTGGTTATTTCCGAGTGAGATCTTCCATTTACATTATGTTTGCAACCTGAGTTCCTTGTTGATACATATTTCAAGTCAACCATAATATCAAAAAGTGTGCCATCATATTTGCGTCATGCTGGAGATAGAATGGCTCTTTTTCACCTAAGATTCCTCCCTGGCCAAAAGATGAAAACAGTCAGCTATGAACAAATTCCTGCGTGGAGTATGTAATATAGCTGTCAGTTACTCACCTGGCCATAACATCACTATAGCGTTGTTCGATGGCACGAGTCTGAGCATGCTTGGCCGCCACAAGTTGGTCCTTCAGTGCAGTAATGGTCTGAATTCCTTCCTTCTCAAAGGCTTGCAGACCAGCATCGAAAGTTTCCTATCAAAAAAAGGAAGACCAAATGTACCCATCTACAAAACAACTCCAAACATTACAGATCCATATCTACCATTATTTAATGTTCCATCTGATTAGGGTCTGTTGTCATTACCTTATATGCTGTATATACCAGCATACAAGTCACATCCAACAGCAAACAGTTCTAACCTAGATCTTTCAAGTGATAATACACTAACATATTAATGTTTATGCCAACTGTAAGGACTAATCGATCCTTTTTTTATAAAAAAAAATTTTGGCATTAAAAGAAAACCCATGATAAATGGAGTGGTTAGGCATGACTGAACTACCTGACATCTGAGCCGTATAATGACTTGGTTAACGATGTCGACCACTAATTCAAGGTAATGTAAAGGGTTGCAACTTATCTGCATGAGCGATGTAGAAATTGAATAAGACAAGCAAATGCACAGAGTATGTTTTCGTGCTTGCAATTTTTCCTTTTCTAAAAAAATATTTGTGATAAAATTTATATGCTGTCTATTATATAAATCCAACAATATAGTGCTGCAGTAATTCCATCTATATTTTTACAGATCACAATGAAATATCTATGTAATTTAATGTTTTGGAAACAGAATACAATGACAGATTTATTCACAAAAACAATTTCAAAAGACATGATTGCTTATAATCTCTAATTACTATTTGAGGTCGGTAACTTAATTTCTTATAATTAATGAATATGTAATTTTTAAACATCTTTTCAAGCGGAGCATCCAGGGATGAAGTATTTTATTCCCCGGAAGGATCCCCAGGTATCCTTGATTTATCAGGTCCCGATAAAGGCGCAACTGGAAGTGGTATTAATACAAGTACAACTGGAAGTGGTCTTGTTACTTGTTCCGGTAATATCCTTGCCGACGTAGATAGATTAGAAATTTTAATCGGTGGGAAACGAGCTGGTAATAATTCTCCTGAAATTATCAACGAAATCTCATCAATTTGTCAACGATTATTTACCGGTGGCATCATGGATATTAACGTGTATCGGTCCCTCATCGACGAAATCACAGATGATTATCACAGTGATTAAACAGTTAGATATTATAATAAAATGATCATACACGCTGCTCAAAGGAACTAGGCCTCTACTGCCTATGCACTTTAAAAAACTAGATACATGTCCATGTGACATCGTTGGCAAAGTGAATATGATGCAATGGAATGGTAAATTTCTAAGGACTGCCCCATTTAACCAAGGAATGCCATTTAAAAAAAAATAAAAAAATGCCAGGATAGAATGATTACTAAAAAGTCTCACAGGAAAAAAATATGAAGTTCTAAACTACATCAATGGGTGACTACTCCATAATAAAAGTGCCTCCGCAAAGTCCCAAGTATGTTTTACTGGAACAACCCTTGGTCAAACTGGGGTTGTAACTTTGTGACATAAAATACAGCCTTTCCTAAGTCTTTGTTTTTTAACAAATAAAAAGCCACATTTCAATGAAGAAATTCTTTATAAAGTTACTCACTGCAAATTCAAGATCAAAATTCCAAGTTCTAGTTCATACAATTTTACCAGAAATTTGGTGAAAATAAAATGTGCACAAAGTCTCTGTAATGTGAAGCCTCAAACAATTTTAATTTCATTCCAATGAGTCCTTTAAAAAAATTACAAGGTCAAAACCTGAAGGGCAAATTATCGAGCCAAATGGGGAAATAACAATGTAAACTTTGATTAGAAAAGAATGATCTATGACATCTTAATGAAAAACTTAATTTAAATTTAAAAAACCAAATTTAATTTCAAGCCAATAAATCCTAGAAAAAAACCCATACGTTCCACAAATTTTAGTGTCCAACCTGCATTGGTATGCTCGTCAATGTAACCCTTATAACTTTCGTACATAACCTGAACATTGTTGACCATAATGCTCAAATAAACAAGACAGACATGTAATGAAGCTCACATATCATTGTATCACCTTCAAATATATCATAATAATAATGAAAGTTTCATTTCTATGCAGCCACTTATATGGAAGATAAAAGACTTTTAAAAACTTTTTCACAAAACTTAATGCATTGTTCACCCTGCTTAAGCAGGTGGAAGAGGCAACAAAGAAGAAATCCAAGCATATCATGGCATACATCTCAGACATAGTGATATTATGTGAAATTTTTGCCTGAAAGCAGCAACTGATGCAAAGTTATGTGACTTTAAGAAACTTTAATGTAAAACTTTAACACTGTTCACAAGGATGAACCAAGCTTTAAGTTGGAACAAAAAGCAAGAGAGGAACTCCTATGATAGTAGAAAATGAATTTCAGACCCATACTATTAATACACTAAAGCTTCTGGTGAATGCAACCATTGATGATAAAGATATGCGACTTTCAAAAACTTGTTAAGCAGAAACAAAATGGTAAAAATTTAACTTGACAGAGGTTTTCTTGATGTAAATTCTTATATCGCATTATATTTCAATCTTCCAAAAGTTATGAGAAGGAAATTTATGTGAATTGATATGATGGAATGGGATGGATAGATATTGGTAAAACTGTTATGACACCTCAACTGGTATGTCTGGGGCATCCAAAAAGAATTCTGTATGAATCAATACCAAGACCTCCATTTCAAGGCCACATGAGCAAAACAAGCCAGCAAAAGATTACCATGACCAATGAATCAACAACAGTAACATAACGACTTTGTTGTCACTTGTGAATTGAAAAAAATTTACTTCTTGAACACCTATTTAACAACTGAAGTACGACTGTGATGTACAACAAGCAAAACACAAAAACATACCTGTTTTGTTAGGAGTGTCTGCACTGATGACAAATCACGGCCATAATCTTCTGAGCGAACTTGATTTTCTTTATCAGCAATCCAGCTCTCGACGACGTCAGTCTTCCACATGAACTGCAGGAAGTTTGAGTTGTCGAGGAGATTGGCCTTACGTCTTTGAGCGGCATCTTCCAAGGACCGCAGTTTTTCCTGCAAACTCTGGATCCTCTGGGCAATATTGTCACGATTATGGTTACCCTGCAGTCAAATTAAATCCATAATTTTTGTGCAAAGGGATATCTTTCTTTCCTTATTCGTTTAAATCTTAGTGTCTCTCACAATTTCTATTTCCTCTCCCTTTCTCTCTTATCTAATCAACAAAACTCAACACTTACCTTTCACAAAACATCTAAATCTGAGCAAACCTGAATAAAAATCTGGTTTCACCATAAATTTTACTCATAGACTTGAGGACTATTTATTATATATTAAAAATGTATGTACAATGCAATTCTTCTGTGGCACTTTAAAAATAATAAATTTTGAAAACAGTTCAACCGTTTTAAAAAGTTCTTTCATCACTTCACAATTAGAATTTTGTACTACTACCAACTTGCCTAACATGCAGCATGTTTTTGAAATAATTATTTCAGATCATGTGCAATTGTCTGCAAATGATACTTAAGTTGTATAATGTTTGTGAACAAATAAACTGAGAACTAGAAGAAAGATGGAAAAAATATAATATTTTGAATATATTTACTTACACCGTTGCCAATTTTCATGGCTTGGTCATTTACATTAGTACTTAAATTTATCGACTGAGGAAGTATTTTACTGCTTATACAGATGGATCATTTGTTTACTGGGACTTAAACTCTACTTTCACAGAAAAATCATTGTTGCTGTGATCTTAAAATATTGAAGTGGGGAGGGGATCCATTTGTTTCAAGCAAAGGATCAATATTCACAGGTAAAATTCACACAAAAATGGTCTCTCACCCAACACTTGTCAATTCAAATAATTTAGCCTTACCTTTCTTAATTTCAGACAGTTAAAAAAAAAATACAAACCTCTTCAATCAACTTCTCTCCCTCTTTTTGGACTTCCTGACACCGCTGTTGGTGAACTTGGAAGTCTGTCTCGAAAACTTCATGCTTCTTCAAAAGGCCCTATTGAGACAAAATACATTATATTAGCTTACACAACTGATATTTATCCTCTGTAATTCAACCCAAATGAATGCTCATATTAAGAATATGCCTGCAATGATGAGAGATAGACATCAATGTCACAAGTACATAAAGTTATGTAATAACTGATGTAATAAATTATACCCAAGACCATTATATTAGATCCACAGATCATTTTATACTGCATCGCACATGCCAAGAAAGCTATGATGTATGGTACATGACTTTTAAAATCTTTCAATCCAAAACAACTTGGATGCAACAAATGTAACACACACACTCTCACACGTCCCTTCTGATAGGATCACAAAACTGTAGAAAAATTACATGATGCAAATGAATGTAAAACTTTACTGTTGACTTGTCAAACATTTGTGTGTGCGTGTGTGTGTGTAAACAAACAAAATTAAATTCAGGAAAGACTCTTTCAAAATACTCAAAACCTCAAAATGTCAATTTTATGTCAAAAGTGACATTTTTCTGCACTGTGGCCCATTTACTGAATAGGTAACACACACACACACACACATACACACACACACACACACACACACAGACACACATCTCTTCAGATAGGATGACAACATTCTAGAAAAATTACATGATACAAATCAGTGAACAACTTTATGTTGTCTCATCATAGGTATGTGAATGTGTGTGTAAACAAGACTAATTATATTCCGGAAAGACTCTTTCCCACATACAAAAAAATTCAAATGGTAAATTTTATGACAAAAGTGCAATTTTTTCACACTGTGACCAGTATACTGAATGATAAATATATAAACAAAAAACTGAAAACACTGAAAATCAAACTTATTCAAGGCGTTAACAATATCAAGCTGCTTACACAAATAATCAAGGGAATAACTGCAAAAATTCAAGTATCTCAAACCGCAAGGTAAAACCGAAAATAACTACACAGAATGCTGATAATCAAACTTTCTTAATGTCTTACCAATATCAAGCTACATACCAAATATGGCTAAGATTGCATAACACCTGACGGAGTTACTATGTTGAAAAAAGTGAGTGGGTCCAAAATGCATGGGCTATAAGTCAACGATTATATAGAATGCTTTCAATAATTATGCAGAATGCATACTGTCAATGATTATGTAGAATGATTACTATCAATGATTATGTAGAATGATTACTGTCAATGTTTATGTAGAATGCTAACAGTCAATGACTATGCAGAATGCTTACTGTCAATGATTATACAGAATGCTTAGTGTCAATTATTATTTAGAATGCTTATTGTCAATGATTATTTAGAATGCTTACTGTCAACGATTATTTTACAATGCCTACTTTCAATCATTATGCAGAATGCTTACTGTCAATGATAATGCCAACAATCAAAGTCAGCCAAGGTTACACAAGTATCAAACTGCAAAACAAATTTAATGCCAACAATCAAAGTCAGCCAAGGTTACACAAGTATCAAACTGCAAAACAAATTTGGTTCAAATCAAATAATAATTAAGGGATTTATTGTGTGGGAAGGAAAAGAGTATGTGTATGTGTGTGTGTGGGAGGGGAGAGAAACTCAGAGCAAGAGCTCTGCTAAATGCTGATACAGGATACGGACAATCCAACTAAGCCAAAATTTCATCAATACCAAGAAGCATTCCAAATTCATTGAAATTCAATTACAAGGACCCTCCTACAAAATCTCCCATCCCACCTGTACAGCTGCCATGGTGTCACCATAGTCCCCAGCCGAGAGTAGATGTTGTTTCTCAGCAATCCAAGCCTCCTCTTCCTCAACGTTTGCACTGAACTGCTGATAAAGGTAAGACTCCTCCAATTTCTGACCCCTGGATAATAAGATAGAATAATTGCTCCAGTACTTGTTATATTACATTTCATAAGTGAATAATGTCATTACATAATTATTATGTGCCATATTCTAAAATATCCGGCAATATAAACAAGATCAGTGAATACTGCAAATTAAATAAATAAAAAGTTAAAATTGAACATAAGACAGTTTATTAAAGCATTTAAAAATACATAAGGCAGCTCAATGCATGTTATACTGCAACTAATTTTGCAAGCTCTGTATCAGACAGACTAGCTGATGATCCTCCATGTTATTTGCAATCAAAGACGTTGTAGTGTTCTTGTCTTTAGGTGTAACAAGAGTCCCCCTTTTTGTTTGGGCAAACGTTTTCTTTAGCTAGAAAGATATACATAACAACCTTAATAAAGAGGTTATTCTTAGGTTCTGGACACATGCACACAGATGTTGAAATGATCAATGTATCACAAAAATGTGTGTATTTGCGATCGCCTTCACTAATAGTTAAAACTGTGCTGACCTGTTAGCAGCCATCTGTTTGAGCTCATTCCAGCTCTGGGCAAGTTGTTCAAGGCGGGATCTGATGTCAGCTGTGTTTATGTCGGACTCGCTGATCAGCTTTTCACCCATCTCATGGACAGCCTGTGCAATACAAGAAACATTATTATGATGGTGATTTATATGGTAAAACAGGTTGTATCTTCATTATCCAAAGCCATGTTCATGCCTAATGTATAAATTTTTCCCTGCTACAAGACAACTTTAAAAATGAAAAGCCATCCTCTGCCTTTAATAAAATGTACAAGCCAGGCCCCTTGAGCTTGTCATACAAGAAATTTCATTTATTTCTTAAAACATTCATGGCTGTCTCATATCAAACTGATGTTCACATGGTATGCCAAAGAGCATGTTCCATAATATAATGTAAAATCCATCAAATGAGCCTCAAGGGGGAAAGGAAACTAGAGTGACCTTTGTATCCCTACCTTAATTTGTTTTCATCAATGAAGTCAATGAAATGAGCAGAAACAAATCTGATGTAACTGAGGGCCAAAATACTACATTATACACATGATATAATAAAATGAACTCAACAGGTCTTCTTCATGTAAAGCCTATTACAAAATTTGCTTTTGAATCTGTGAATTCCTCCATAACCAAATGAAACATACAATGTCCAACAGGGGCCATAACTCCATCAAAACTGAACTTGAGCCAGATCTTCTTAATGGAAAACCAATTTGGTTTTGAATCTGTGAAGCCCTTTAAAATCTGATGACTGGCAACAAATTACATGCATAATGCAACAGATGGGGAAAAATTTTATATCAAGGCTACAATTCTATTAAATTCTGTGGCAAAATGCCCAGTAGAAAAATTTAATCCAGGTCTCGTTAACATAAAAAAGAATACTAAATTTAGCTTGAATCAAAAAAGTACTTCAAACTGGCCCTAATGGAAAGTACAGAGGTACTACAGCAATCTCTGTCTAACCTGAATGGCAGGTTCATGGCTGGCAAGCTCGGCCTCAAGACGTTTGTGCTTCTTACGCAGGTTCTGTACTCCTGTCAGATCCTTCCCATAGTCCTCGGATCCCACCAGCAGCTTCTTTTCCCTGGAAATGCCAAAAGAGGCCGTTACAACAATATTCTACTACAATACTGATAATAGACTTCTCATGTAATATCAGTGTTTATTTTACTGTATCACATGACATTCCATCCGCTGCCATCAGAGAGGCCAGCAAATGAGGAATAGTTTTTTGGTTCTATAGACAAAAAGAGCTTACCTCACTAATAAGTGAAGTAAAAATGCAAAAAGCAAAGACCCTTGTCTATTGTAGCATAATGCACCTGCTGATTAAAGTCTATGTTGTTTGCTCTACTGATTACTCCTAACAAACTGCACAAACCCAGATCTGACAGTGCATTATAAAATGGCATATCTGTTCTGTACAGTCTGCAGTTTGTCTCTCTTATAAGCGAATATATATGGTATATAAATGTACTTCATTTTCACAAGAGACTTTACTCTGAGTCCCTCTTTTATTTAGCTGGAAAAGACTTAAGTAAACGTAAAAAACTTTGTGGTTAACGAAGGGTGTGTACAGATGGACAGAGACATGATTGCTATGCCTAGTCTGCCTGTATATATGTATTGGTTTTAATGGGACGTCAGCACAGTACTGGCTATAACAGTTAAGTTCTAAAAACTGTCAAGATATAAAACTGCAAAAATAACTGAAGAAAAAATATCTTTTCAGATAACCATAAACATGAAATACTACAAGATAAAAGGTAAAGAGAATTAAAAATTCTTGAAAAGAAATATATAAAAAAAAGGTAAAGGTAAAAAATATAAAATCTTTAAGATACAGGTAAAAAATTTGTTTCACCATATAAGCTATGTTCCTTCAAACTGTCCAAGCTTTTTTTTTTCTGGCCATACATCATCATAAAATTTCTTATCCATGATCACATCAAATTCTTGTCCCACAGTATTAACTATGTCTAGCTTCCTATAAGGCAGGCTAAACAAAATTTAATGATTGTGCTCTTAATTGACTCACTTGATCCATGCCTCCTCATCATCGATATCTCTTAGGAATTGATGCATGTTGTTTGCCTCATTCAGACGATTCCTTCGGACTACTGACAGCTCCTTGATCCTACAAGGAAATAATATAATGGAAAATCATATATTTTCCTCAAGATGTATTAAAAAAATTTACTGAATGAACAATAAAGCTATCTAAATAATCTTAACAAGAGAAGCAAACATGCAATGGTGCGATGAGTACAAAAACATGCTGTTTAACACAATAGTTTTCATGCTGTAAAAGCTAACTTCACTGACTTAAGTGAAACTTTTGTATGGTAAAATGGTCCTTGCGACATATTTGAGCATGATAAGAAAGTGAATTTCAGGCCATCAAACAAAACATTTAAGTACAGCGGACTAAGTAGTCAATGGACAAAGGGCTATTCTTTCTGAAAGACCCTGCAAGATGATTTAAGCCAAGGTCAATCAAATTAATGTGTCTGTAGCCAGTTTTCGAAACAATGAAAACTTCAACCATGATATTCTTTTGAATCTGCTGCCAATCAGTTCAAGTGAAATTAAAGTTTCTCTCACTGCATAAATACTAAACTAAAGCTATCTACCTGAAACTTGTATATTGTTTTGAAGTCACAATTCAATCAGCTTGAGAAATAAAAAAATTTTCAAGTCCAAAATTTTAGAAATGAAGAAAATAAAGGAGAGTTCAAATTACTTGTCATATCTCTCATTTATTGTTCTCTTCCTCGTTTCAATGCTCTCAGCATCCCATACTCCAGCATCAATGAACTGGTCTGCTTGGGCGTTTAGATCCCTAATACGATCCTGTGGAGAAAAAAAAAAATCATAAGACACTGAAATACATGTAATGTCTTGGGATGCCATTCTTGATGACCTAATTTAGAAAGTGGGCAACTATGTTATCTACCTCTCTCACCTCTTTTTCCATCCTGACTTTAATGTCCATATGGTTTAGATAAAAAATATAATTTAATATAAAGCTATCCACAGTTATGGTTAAATCTATTTTAACATCTAAATTATAAACATCATATATTCACAAAATGGGTCATGTGCTATCCAATCATTCAACCCTTAAAATCGCATTTTCCTGTCCATTCTAAAATAAATATAACCCCTCTGGCTACCTGACTAATTTAGCGAAACTGTGTACTCCCCCTCAATGTTTTAATTGCATATCATACCTCATGAGCAGCAATATCAGCCTCCAGGTGCTGGTGTTTCTTCAGCAGATTTTGAACTGAGGCCAGATCCTTCCCATAATCCTCAGATCCCAGCATTTGCTCCACCTAAAATTACACAACATGTGACAGTTAGTCATGCTAAATTTATCTGACTCTTGTCATTTGAAATTAATTTTTGTAGAATGCTGTGAACAGGGAAATATATTCATGGCACATTTTTCACAGTTAAACCAATATATCCAATGACACGGTTATTTTCATGTTACTCCCTGTAATAGTGTGCATCAAAATTCATGCCATAGATTCTCATTTATTGTTAAATTTGATCTGTAACAAACATTCTGTGATTGCAGAGATAGTGTTATTCCACAAAAAACAAACATTTTGTGACCGGTCAAATTCTAGTTATTCCCATTGAGAAAGACTCTTAAGGAGAACATTTGGAGTGTCTTAGGGTGAGATCATTCTTGATGTGTAAACAATAAATGAGAACATTTGGAGTGCCTTCAGGGTAAGATAATTCTTGAGGAGTAAACAATATTCTTTATTTAATTCTCGAACTTACTTGCACAGCCTTGTTTATAAATGTTGTTCTCTGGCTGAAATCTCAAACTACCTACATGTATGGATAAACAACAGACAATACAAAGTTTTATTTAAACTTGTTTTTTTTCATTTAAAATATGTAATTTTAAGACAATGAAGTTTTTACCTCTAATGCAGGAATAAAGGAAAACATTCTGGCAAAGCAAAGTACAAATTCCAAGGAACTTTATGAGTAAATTGCCCAAGTGGTCAGTTTCAAACAAGAAAATACAAAAACATCTTCTTGGCATTTCAGTCCATGTCACAAAACAGGTTACCAGTAACAAATCTCAACAGCTACCAAATGTTCAGCAAAATGACTCAAGCACAAACTCGTGATATATTCACAACAAACAAAAAAAATTCTATGCATACTTCAAGCCATCTATAACCTGTCACCAAGGGATGACATATCCACCTGGTCACCATCTTGTAAAATCCCTTTCTGATATTACGCTATGGTCCGGCACTCTCAATTCTGTATACTACTCTATAGAATCCAGCACTCTCAATTTTGTGTACTATAATTCCAGCACTCTCAATTTTTATACTGCACTGTAATTCCAGCACTCTCAATTTTTATACTATCCTATATTCCAGCACTCAGTTTTTATAATACCCTCTAACTCCTGTATTCTCAATTTTTATACTACCATATGGTACAGCAGTCTCAATTTTTATACATTCATATAGTACAGCATTCTCAATTTTTATGCTATCATATGGTATATCACTCTCAATTTTTATACTATCCTATAGTCCAGCACTCTCAATTTGTACACTACCATATGGTACAACACTCCTGGTTTTTATACTAGCCAAGGTACATGTCTGCAGAGAGACATACTGTGGGAAGAGGAGACAAATGGCATTCTCCAAAGCTGCTTTTAAACAGCAGTCTGCTATGAATTTGGTTTTCTGCTCATGGAACAAAGTTCTTCCATGCCTGATGTGACAAACCCAGCCAATAGAAATAAATTTGTCAAATTAGTATAAAACATGAATGCCCAAAGGCTTCACTTTCAGCAGGTCTAATCTGTTGGTTTCTTTTCAATCCAGGGCATAAATTTCTGTAGAACGGTACGGTTCCTGTGAATACCAAAGGTATTCCATTTGATCTGCTATTCTCTTTTCAGGTAGGAAAAGTCACCTCATAAAAAGGCCTGCCATTTTAAGATCTTGCTTGCTGACTACACCAATGGTAAAGAAAATTTTACCTACCTCTCCCAACCAAAACTCAATATCCTTGACACCAGCATTGTATGTCTGTTGTCTACTTGCTTCCTTCAGTTTCTCGCTCTTTTCTGCTGACTTAGCCACAAGGGTTTCCCACTGTGATGCCAAGCTCTCCAGACGTGCCTGCACTGCATCTTCTGATCCTGCACATTGCTTCTGGTCGATCAGGGCTACACAGGGAACAGTACATATTAAACATAAATACTGGTAATTCTTAAATGATAAAACCAAATATATCACACTACTTAGTATTTTCATATTTTCAACACAGACAAGAAATTTCATTAGTAATCACAAAGCAGGTGTTATCAAATTATAGTTATCAAGTCTTTTCTAAGATAAAAATTTTGCATATTCACACTAATGTAAAAACAAACAAAAACAACAATAAAAGCACTTTCAAAAATTTCCCCACATGCAAAAAAATTCCCTGCACAATATCTGAATACCTTTGCTGACTTCATTAAATCCCAATTCCTTATTTTTGAAATGAGATGAAATTCCCCTTACGAAATGTCTTTTTCTGGAACAGACACTTGCAATCATTTTATTGTTATTATTATTATTATTATTATTATTATTATTATTATGATTATGATTATTATTACCACAACTACTATCACCATCTTTTTCAATGCTATCATTCTTACCTTTAACACTAAAAACCTGACATTCTGCTAAATGCTACAGCTTCTAAAAGAATATTCAAACTTAAAAACATCCTCAGATATAATTATCAATATATGAAAATGTTCTTTTCTTCCCGAAACAGCATTACCAAAGATGAATCTTATTCAGACAAGATGGGAAATCAAAGCATACCAGAATATAAACTATTGTCTTATTGTAACATTGAGAGATGTCAAAGTCTACAAATGCAAAACATGAATGACAAGAAGCCCCAAGTAGAGCTGCTGTCACTAGCCTGACACACATTGCTCTAAAAGGAATATGCTGTAATAACACAGGTGCCTTGAAATGGCCCACCGATGATAGATAATTTCCAGCTACTGGGTAGAAAATGGTGTTATTAAGCATGTTGAGAAACAATGTTTTAACTGTAACTTCAGCTTGACTAGATGATGCCCTGGCAATTTTTGTACAAATGTTAAAAGTGTTCATGCCAAGATTCTACCTATAGCATCTGGACTGATATGGTTACCATGGAACCCACACCACTGGTAGGGGATTTATCCTAAGGAAAAGTCTGATAAATCATAGTAGGTGCTACCAAGTTTGACTGAAACAGGCTCTGTCATTCTTGAGCAAAAAGAAATACATTTTCCACTTGACTGCGAGGAAATTACACCTTTGCTAGAGAAGTAACCCCAAACAAAATACTGACAAGTCATGTCCTAGCCAACATTCCTCCTAAGTTTAAATGAAACTGGCTCATCCATTCTGGTGAAAAAGTCTAAAATATGTTTTCTACATGGTTGACAAGGAAGCCACACCAATAGCAGTAGCATATACATTGAAACTTGGTTGGAATGTCACAATTTTGACAGGTGTATAACCTGACAAAATTGTGACATTCCAACCAAGTTTCAATGAAACTAGCTTTGCAATTCTTCAGAAACTGAAATAGGTTTTTCACAGGGTTGCTAGGGAAGTCACACTGTTGCTATGAGAACCAACACCAACAGAATTTTTATAAAGCGTGTAGTAACAAACAGTTCTATAAAGTTTTATCAAAAACGGGCTCAGCCAGTATGGTGAAGCTAGAAATAGGTTTTCCATTGTGATTGCTATGGAAGATTCACCTCTGCTAAGGGACATAACCAATATATAATTTTGTTGTTGTTGTTGTTGGGTTTAATGCCATTTTTCAGCACAAGATAGCCTATACATGGCAGCCAGTATAAATGGTGGAGGAAGAACCCAGGAAAACCCCGGAAAGAACCACTGACCCACGAGAAGCTACTGGCAAGCTTTCTCACATACCCACATTGGCCGAATCCGAGACTCGAACCCATGCAGAAAGAGGTGAGATGGCAGTGATCCATAATGGTCAGCCCCCTGTATAATTTTGGAAAAGCATGTCCCAAGGAACATTCCTACAGAATTCCACGAAAAACTGACCAATTGTTTTTGATGAAGTTGAAAATAGCAATATAGACACATGACTCACTGACCAATACATGCTGGATAAAGGCTTACAACTCTGAAATGCAGCCAGGTGAGCTAAAATTTGGAATCAGAAAAGTTGTTTTTCCTAGAACTCTTTCTTTTAAATCATTAAATCTACTGATTTACAGTATTTGTTGAAATGGGCTTCCTAGAGTCATCCTTCCTAACATGTAACTGACTGAAATCTGTAGAGAAAAGACTGCAAAATGGCATGGTATTCATCTAATGCTGATGCCTTGCATATTCCATATCTTTTGTTGAGGTATAATTCTCATTGGCTACATTTTCATTTCAATATCATTCTCAGCTGAGTCAGGTCAACATGGTGAGACGATTTATTACTGGCCAATGTCAAACTGCTCTCATAAATTAAGCTCTTAGGTATGCTTTCATGAAAGAGTTCCAATCAAATGTTACAATAATTTCTGTGAATTAGATAAAGCTGCAGGTCACCAACATAAACCTGAACATCAGAATCTGACAAATGTGATCCCAATGGCACAGTATGAGGCATCTCTAAAAAATTTTATATCAAAGCTTCTCTTGATTAGAACAATACATAACATTCAAACACTTTAATACATAAACTTAATATTGATCACAACGATCTCGGTACTGATGCAAGACAAGTGACACCCATGGATCACATTTTACAGTCAGAACTAAATAATAACACTTACCCTGTCCAGTTGCTATCAGAGCCGATAGTCTATCTGAATTAGCTGCCAATTCTGCCTCAAATCCTTGATGTTTCTGATGCTTGCTCTGTATAAGAACATGAAAGAATATTTTACCTGCTGAATATCTGAATAATTAGATTACAAGAAAAATTCAGTTTGGTTTAAATCCCCAGAAACATCTAAGCTTCAAAGTAAAAAGAAGGTTACTAGCAAATTCTTTACAATTTCTTGGAGAAGAAAAGGAAAGAAACAAAAGCTGATATATTTTTGGTGACATTATACACCATGTGATCTGGATTAGATTGATTTTCTTGATCTTATTTGACAAGTTATAAGGCTCAATTATAATGTAACAATTCATGCAATAATGAAATTGAAAGCAAGTATATCTGAGCAGACACAGTTTTGTAGCAAATAAGAAGTTCACAATATGATAATAAATATCTAAGGACTAAATCTGAAACCAAGATTTGTGACTGGTTGCTAAGGATGCCAACCCAGATGTACTTGTGGTAGAGCATGTCCTGAGAAATATGTCTACTGCTTTCTATCAAAATTGGCACAACCATCCTCGACAAGTCACAAGTTTTTCACCTTGTTGCTCAGGAAGCCACACCAATGGTCAGGGAGGCACTCAATTCTGACAGCATATCCTAAGAAACATTCCTAACAAGTCTGACCATAAATGACTCAGTCAGTCTGCAGAAGCTGCAAATAGGTTTACCATGGGGTTACTATGGAAACCACATCATTGCCAGGGGAGCCACCCTGAACAAACTTTTAGTAGAACATATCCTAAAAATCATTAAAGTGTGATTAAAATTGGATATGGTTTGTGAGAAGCCAAAATAGCAAATGTGGACAGATGTATGAAGGATGCATGACTATCATGGCTCACATAACTTTGGCCAGGTGGGTTAAAATCTCCAGTAAAACATACATGGAACCCAGCAAAGGTACTTTCAGTGTGTAGCAATCACCCATAGTTGCGATTTAGAATTTATATCATTTGTATATGAACTCTTTGAGTAATCACAGCATCCTGGCATATATTTTCAAAAAGGTGCCATTATCTACTGGAGATGCTTCTAATTTTTGCCTGAAATGGGGATAGGAAAAACATTTTATTGTTACTTATGACTGCATCCAAACACATCTGTCTCTGTGAACTTTAAACTTTGCCAGATGCTTAGGTGTATAAAGGACAATGTTTTTGAATTGCTAAGCATAAGCAGATAGATGAAAAATGGACCTTTTTTAAGTACTGGGCCAATGATCTGAGCGTTCTGGCTGCTTTTTACTCCAAATATCAAACTCATCCAACTTTTTTGCAAAAGTCCATATATGTGTACAGTATGGACTGGAATACTTTATGTCTAATTGCAGAAAATCTAAATTCCTGATCCAAAACCGGCAATTTTTGGCCTTAAAAAAATTGCATCTCATATTTTGTTGTTTTGGCTGTTTTTTCTAAGTGCAAAAAAAAGTTTATATTACTGTAGAGCTACATCTTTTTCCTTTTCTGTAATGCCACTACTTTGGTGTATCACCAATTATGTCGAGATGACATAACTTGCAATGGAATGTGTACAACCTCCTGATGCAAAAACATGATATGCACGGATAATGAACTGAATGGATCAGACTTACTTGAAATGGGACATTTTTCTCTACCAAGAATCAAAAACATTATGCAGAGAGTTGTTACTGACCTGTATATTGACAGGGTCCTTGTAGGATTCATCCATGGCAATCTGCAGTTTCTCCTGGAGCCAATTCTCCATCTCATCAGCATCACGTGAGAATTGCTGTAATGTCTGTGCCTCACCCAGCTTAGAACGGTTTTCAATCAGAGCATCTTTCAACATGGTCCATCTATAATTCAAAAACAAAAAATATTAATTTAATCATAATTAAATCTTTGCACAAATATCCTATTATTTTTCTGCCAGTTTCTTTTGTTTGTCTTTCTGTTTTTAAAGTTTTACATGTCAAAGAGTCTTCTCTCTATCTTACTGATTTCATGTTCTTAATGATCTCTCTCTCTCTCTCTCTTGCTCTCTCTCTCTCTCTCCATCAAAAGGCCAACTACAGAAATATATCATGAATGTCAGTTCTACAAAAGAGGACAATCAAGCTTTTGTATTAATAAAAAAGTGTATTCTGTACATGTATTACCCACAGAATCAGAATAAGACTGACCTGTCCAGGACTTGGTCCCTCTTTTCAGAAATAGCCTCACTGTCATAGTGTTCTAGACCAATCAGTTGATCAGCAAACACTTGCAGGGACTGGATCTTCTCTTGCTGAAAGTGGAACAAATAAAGCATAGAGTTTTAAAACTGAATGAAAGAAGGAGATTATGTTCAAACAATGACAGACTGAAAATAGGAAAATAAGAAAGAAAGAATTATCATAATTAACCCTGAACAATTTTGAAATTACCTAATGGAGAAAAAAACCCAAGCAAATTCTGAGAGTTTAACTCCTGCCTACTGTGATGAGGTCCCAAGAGTATACAATGATGAAATCTGTCTGTCTGTGACCCTTGCAACAGAGCAGTAGTTTTTCAGGGCTAACACAGAACATAACAATGTTTCATGTCGCCATCTCAAATTCATTCAGAAATAATCAAAAACTGCATAAGGTTTTGTTTTTCTTTCAATTACACCAAATACTCATCATTCCCGTAATATATGACTCTTTGACATGTCAGTATTCACCTGGCTACTGATTGCTCTATCAAAGTCCTCATGCTTTTTAATCAGAGCTTCAACGTTGTCACTGTCGACTTGGTCTCCAGAGAGGAAGGCTTCACGAGACTGCATCCATGACTCGGCTTGCTCACAGTCACGGTAAAACAACTGCAGCTCTAGACATTGGTCTAACTTCATGCGTCGCTGGATCCAGGCTCTGAGTAAATAAAAAAATACATTTGGTAAATAAAATGCCAATGTGTTGGGATCCAAGAGAAGACATTCTGTCAAGAAAATAGCTATTTTAAATACTCAATTTTAAAGATATCTGCTTTTGCAAAATCAACGCTGTACAGCTCAAAATGGTGTGATCATTATAACACCATCCATATGATGTCACTCTTTACCATAATTTTTTACAGTGCTATGAAGTCTTGGATGGACTGAACATAAAATGATGCAGTCACAACATCTCTAATAAAAAGTAATGAAAAATGCCTAATTTGCAATAACACCCCTGTTAAAGAAAATGATACAACGTCAATGGAAAGTATATTAAACCCCTGGGAAATCTTTAGTGATTTATGGCTTGCCACAAATTGTCTGCACCAGGTTTCTTTTGCATGTTTCTTGTGCATTTGAAAATAGAAGTCTTCAATCTGTACAAATTTAATCACTTAATCATGCAGCTGCTATTTTATTGGCAACAAGTGGCAGGGTACCTTTATCCATATGTATCTATGTTACAACCCTTACCTGGGGATAAAAAGTAAACTAAAGCAGTACAAGAAAATGCACACTGACCTTTCAGTTGTTTTTGTGATCCTTAAATGCCTGGATCTTTATTTGCAAGATAAATTTCAGTAAAAGTTATATAATCAATCTATCTTCCTTAATCAACTGGTTATTTAAATTTTGGGAGTAAAATGTGCAAGTCTATACAAGCAAACAATCTTAGTAAACTTCATCCAGAAAATAGGTGTTCTGTGTCGACAAAGCTCCCTCATTATACAGCCCCTCAGTATATCACTGACCACTATAGTTGCCTATGTGGTTACAGTGTCCGCCTTGGATGTGAGAGGTCACAGGTTTGAACCTCAGCCGAGTCATACCAAAGACTTATAAAAGGGTACTAGCAGCTGCCTCACTTGGCACTCAGAGGACTGGTTGGCCTGGTGTTGGGATAATGTCACTGACTGGGACATGATGCCACATGTCTGCAGCATGAAGCCCCATGGCTAGGCATCAGTATAAACTGCCACAATGCAGCCATCATACCGATAGGACTACAATTGTTGAAAGCTACTTTAAAAATCCAAAATACACAAAAGATGTAGTATACCACTGCCTTTCTTATAACAGGAATGATCATGGATCCCATTACACTGCTTAAATACGGTTCTATTGTTGCTCCTTGATTCGTTCACTGGAGTTTCTGGGTTAGAAAGTGAAATTAAATTTTATTATCTGAGGGACTTTTTTAACAACTTTTCTCAAGGTTTAAAATTATTTCTGAGGTTCATGACAAAGCAGTTAAGAGATTATCTTCCTGCTGAGTAGTTTGTTTCTAAACAAAGTGAAAATAAAGTGAAATTAATAAATAAATAAAATAACATCTTTAATTTGCATAATTCACACTTTCTCAACCACTAGGCCTGCCCCCCAAAAATTTTTTAAAATAAAAATTTAGGTTTCCTTTAGTTTTGTTTAGAATTTTTTAGGTTTCTAAGGTCAAATGAAATATAAGGCTTTTCAAGGTTTTTGGTGTTCACTTTTAACCCTGTTAGTTCAGTTCTTGACTGCTGAGAATAAAATATAATGTAGTTTCAAATTGCTAAATACATTTGTGCACAATTACGACACAGTCATATCCTAATATTTCTCAGTAAAATAATCACCTGCTTTATAAAACTTCACTCTTATGGCTCCCATTAACACTTATCAACAGGGACCTCTATTACTGTTCCCAATTTTATAAAACATCTTACTATGAGTTAAAATTTGTGCATGTTAATTAGTGTAAACTCTGTCAGGATAATGATACTAAACTTCTTTTGAAATTAGCTGGCTATTTTGCATCATAACATGTTGTTAAATTTGGCCTTAAATATGTGTGCAATTTAGATTCTTAACATAGCTTTAACAATTTCAGTCATATTGCTACAATGTCTGCAGTGTGGCAGTTTACAGTCATGTCTAGCACTGGGGAATCATGCTGCAAACATGTAGCATCATATCCCACCCAGTCACATTATCCTGACACCAGGCTGACCAGTCCTAACACTAACTACTTAATGCTGAACGCCAAGCAAGGCAGCTGTAAGTACCATTCTTATAAGTATGATTTTACTTAAGTTTAAAGAAAGAAAACAAATTTAAGCCAAGTACATATCTGAACTGAGAAGTTTTATGAAACCAAGGCCAGACCCTGTATCTCAAACTATCTGAACATGTAACTCACTATCAAGTTCTATATCCACAAATTTTCAAATTTAAATTCTCTGAGGGAAAAAAAACCTGGGACCATACAACTTTCAGAATTGTTGCTCAACTCTGTTCCTCATTAAACATAGATCAAATACTGTAGTCCAAGTTCTTACTTAGAAATTTGAGCCTGAATAAAAGTAATGAAAGTATAGGGCCCAGACCATATTTGTTTTCTTCACATAAAGAAACTTTGAATGGGATTACTCTAAAAACAAAAATGCTCTGTAGCTTGTAAAGGAAAACTTTTCCTAAATGCAAAACCCATTTTGTCTTTCCCAATTTCAATTCCATAGTCCTTCTTTTCTTCTTTATTTATCCTCTGTGTTATTAGCAGTAACTTTCGTGTATTTAACATTTTACAAAATTAACAGTACATTTAGTGTACTGAATATTATACATTACTAACAGTACATTTAGTGTATTTGACATTATACATTATTAACAGTACATTGAGTGTATTTAACATTACACATTATTAACAGTACATTTAGTGTATTTAACATTATACATTATTAACAGTACATTGAGTGTATTTAACATTACACATTATTAACAGTACATTTAATGTATTTAAAATTACACATTATTAACAGTACATTTAGCATATTTAACATTATACATTATTAACAGAACATTTAGTGTATTTAACATTACACATTATTAACAGTACATTTAGTGTATTCAACATTACACATTATTAACAGTACATTTAGTGTATTTAACATTATACATTATTAACAGAACATTTAGTGTATTTAACATTATACATTATTAACAGTATATTTATTGTATTTAACATTATATATTATTAACTGTACATTTAGTGTAGTTAACATTATACATTAACGTACATCTGGTGTATTTAACATTATACATTAACGTACATCTGGTGTATTTAACATTATACACTATTAACAGTACATCTAGTGTATTTAACATTACACATTATTAACAGTACATTTAGTGTATTTAACATTGTACATTATTAACAGTACATTTAGTGCATTTAACACTATACACTATTAACAGCACATTAAGTGTATTTAACATTATACATTATTAACAGCAGCACATTTAGTGTATTTAACTTTACACATTATTAACAGCAGCACATTTAGTGTATTTAACATGATACATTATTAACAGTACATTTAGTGTATTTAACATTACACATTATTAACAGCAGCACATTTAGTGTATTTAACATTAAACATTATTAACAGTACAGTTAGTGTATTTAACATTACACATTATTAACAGGACATTTAGTGTATTTAACATTATACATTCTTAACAGTACATTTAGTGTATTTAACATTATACATTATTAACAGCACATTTAGTGTATTTAACATTATACATTATTAACAGCAGCACATTTAGTGTATTTAACATTAAACATTATTAACAGTACAGTTAGTGTATTTAACATTACACATTATTAACAGGACATTTAGTGTATTTAACATTATACATTCTTAACAGTACATTTAGTGTATTTAACATTATACATTATTAACAGCACATTTAGTGTATTTAACATTATACATTATTAACAGCAGCACATTTAGTGTATTTAACATTACACATTATTAACAGTACATTTAGTGTATTTAACATTATACATTATTAACAGTACAGTTAGTGTATTTAACATTATACATTATTAACAGTACATTTAGTGTATTTAACATTATACATCATTAACAGTACATTTCGTGTATTTAACACTATACATTATTAACAGTACATTTAGTGTATTTAACATTACACATTATTAACAGCAATACATTTAGTGTATTTAACATTATACATTATTAACAGTACATTTAGTGTATTTAACATTATACATTATTAACAGAACATTTAGTGTATTTAACATTATACATTATTAACAGCACATTAAGTGTATTTAACATTATACATTATTAACAGTACATTTAGTGTATTTAACATTATACAGTATTAACAGTACATTTAGTGTATTTAACATTATACACTAGCACATTTAGTGTATTTAACATTATACAGTATTAACAGTACATTTAGTGTATTTAACATTATACACTATTAACTGCAGCACATTTAGTGTATTTAACATTATACACTATTAACAGTACATTTAGTGTATTTAACATTATACATTATTAACAGTACATTTGTTGTTTTTTATTATTTTACATCATTAACAGTACATTTAGTGCAATTTAACAGTTTACAAAAAGTCAGGGGGTTTCAGGTGGCCAAACAAATGCTCCCAGGAATTTTCTTAAGATGGGGAGGTCCCCAAACCTACCTCTGACTGGGGTTTTCCCAGGTTCATCCTCCACCAGTTATACTGGCCACCATGTATAGCCTATCTTGCACTAAGAAATGGTGTTGAACCCAAAACAATGACAAAAAGTTTCAAAACACTTACTGCTCCAAATCTTCTCTAGCTTTTGCAAGTTCCTCAAGCTTGTTGCGAACGTCTTCACTGGCATAGTGCTGGTTCTGGAGAAGCTGTTGTCCAAAAGTCTCAAATGCCTGGAATGTCCCAGAGCGAGCATCAATTTCTGTTCGGTGTTCCTGTAAAATATCAATAATGGACTGTTAATTAATATGAGCATTAAAACTGAATCCACCATTCAAATATAACCAGACATATTAATGCTGCAAAGACATATCTTGGCAAAGCACACTGTTCACAATACCAACACTACAAAATAAAAGCTTAATTAATAAATATGAAAGATGAAAGTAAAAACAAATTAACAATGACAAAAATGATTCCAACATCCTTTTCTGAACTTTTGAGCTTAAATAAGATTTGTTTTCAGTACGCAACATATGGAATTATAAAGAAGGCAACTTAAAAAAGTCTTTCTGACAGCTATCTACTCACTGACTGAAATTACATTAAAAATTAAATTTAAAAATGCATTATATGGTTTAATATTCTTCATAAAGAGAAAAAAGAAATCTGTTTTTAGATATGAAATTAACAGTTTTTCAAAGACAAAAACTACTATATATCTAAATTAATAAAGATCTATGTAATAATCAGTAAATAGGCTACAACTTCAAACAGCACTAACTTTGGAATGTCATCCACCCATCAACGACCCTACAAAACTTCAAAGGGCAAAGCTGAACTATCATCCACCCAACACCTACTTTATCCCTCAATTTTCCACTGCAATCATATTTTGATACTGCTCAACTTCCTGGAATAGTCAACTACCTAAACCTGCAAAAATTACTTAACTGGCAGGTTCTGAAGAAGCAACACTCAGGCTAACTTTTAAAACCTGGCACCCAAATGATTAAGTGATGTCAAGGTAATGCACACAATTTTCATAAGCTTTTGCAGGAGAAAAACATCGTTAGCCAAAGTTGCTCACAATAGACATACAAATCTAGTGTACTGTTAGTGAAATAGGGACCTAGAGGTCACAGACAGCTACTGTACATTTATGCAACTGCAAACATCCAGAAAGATATATATATACATATATACATATATATATATATATATATATATATGAATGAATGAATGAATGATCACTTTCTCTGCATAAATGGACAAGTCATTTATACAACCAGCACTGCCTCATAGATCCCTCTTGTCATCCTTGGGACTAGGCCTTGATTTAGAATTTATAAACTGCTCACTGCTACACCCTAAACAGTACATACACATAATGGGCAATGAAACAGTTAATGTATGCAGTTAGCAGGGATACCTGGATGTGTCATTACCCCCACTGAAGCCCTTCACCTGTCCTTAACACTTGGAAACCATTTGAGATAACCACCAAAGAAGCTGCTGTGGCTCAATGGGTAATGCATTTAACTTTAAACCAAAGCTTGCAGCTTCGATTCCCACCATCTGATTAGCCTAAATCCACACTAATACATATAACTCTAACTTGTAATTGAATTCATCTAAGATCTTGATGAAACAAGTTTACAAAGCAAGTTTGATCAGAGTCTGTTATTTTAATTCTGGTCTCTTGGGTGTTCACAAGTTCAGCCAATCAGATGCAAGATCACATCATTAATACACGGATGTCACTCATAAATGAACTAGTCCAAGGAATTCATGATGTAAGCTTACAACACAAATTAAAATCAGATCAGAAAAAAAAGGCCTCTGGAATTTTCACAGGTGAAGCCAATCAGATGCAAGTTCACCTCATGAAATGAAAATGTGGGGATATCATTCATAATCAGAGTCATCCAAGATCCTGATGATATCATCTTAAAAATCGGATCAAGACCTATTGGAAATATGGCCTCTACAATGTTCACAAGCTCAGTCAATTAGAAGCAACATAACCCAAGTTTTATATACATGCACCTTGCAAATAACTGATGTCCTCTAAGATCTTGATGATATATAGAAAATCTGCACAACAGATATCTGAAGAGTGTTCACAAGTTCAGACAATTAGATACAAGATTACATTATTAATATGCATGTATGATGCTCATAATCAACTCATTTGAGAACCTGACCTTGAAAGTTCACATTTTAAATCTGTCAGAAATATAGCTTCTATAGCATTCAATCAGATTGAAGATGACTTCATTAATATGTATGGATGTCACTCATAAAAAAACCTGTCTGAAAAGTTGACCCTGAAAGCTCACATTTTAAATCTGTCAGAAATATAACTTGAAGAGTGTTCACAAGTTCAACCAATCAGCTTGACAAGGATATCATTAATATGTATGTCACTCTTAATGAAACTCATTGGAGGTTTTAATGATTAAAATCTAATCAGAAATGAAGCTTTTAGAGTGTTTCCAGACAGATGGATGATGGACACAGGGCCATACTATAAGCTCACCTTGCATTATGCCAGGTGAGCTACAAATACCGATGTTAATATAGAGTGTGGATTTATGGATGGCTGCCAAAGTGATTGCAATGATGAGTTTCCACCAAGACAGGCTCAACAACAAAAACAGCAGATCTTCTGTTGTATAATATACCAGCCAAGCAAGATCAATGCTATTCATTCGGCTTTTGATTACACAGAAATAGTACTGACCCCACTCTGCCAGTTTATTATCCAACATCAGATCTACATTTATTTAGTTTGAAGTTTATGTGCATTTTACATGGATACAGATGTTTGCTAGCAAAATCTGATGGCTATTTTTTTGCCACAACCAGTGCAAATGTCCCACGATGCACTAAAATGCAGTCTAAAATCTATACAGCTGTGAGTATTAACTAGGTGCAACGCTGAGCATGCTTTAGCCTGAAAAAATTGTTAGTTTTACATGCTGTATAGAGTCCACTTGGCATGATAGTGTTGTTTATATCAAACATTAGTGTACTTTTTCAAAATTTACCTCTGATTTTTTTAAGAGAAAAGTAAAACTATTTAGTACTGATCAAAACTGTCCAATATCTTTTAAAAGAAATACTGTTTCTTTCCCATATATCTTAAAAAACTTACATTTTAAGATCTTATAGTCCATAACACAACCTGTATCATGTACAGAGTCTAATTGTTTTCAAAAATTCTGAAGGATCAACACAGTATTTTCAGACATGCAGTTAGGGAAAGAAAAAGCAATTTTCAAGATTTAAAACCTAAAATTCTTTCGAATATATTCCTTTTCCAAGTTTAAATATGCTCCAATGAATATCAACATTTAAGTAGAACTACCATTTTTATCTGAATTACATGCACCCAAATGACAAAGACCTGCTATCATATAATGAGTTAGCAGATTAGGTTGATATCAGAAGTAAACTACCATATAGACTCACAACCAAATCTGATTCAACCACATAAATACAGACCCCGATCTGGTTTTTTGATGTTTTCATTACTGATTAATCTTAACAAATAGCGCAGCTGAATCCAAATGATCATGAATATATATGATAATAGCATAGATCATTATCTACCAGCATATAATGCAACGACTGATCTCGGTCCATGATGTTCACAGTGAGGTAATGTTTATACACTGACAAACTTTGAAAAATATCTTTATACAAACTGCAACCTAATACAAATCTAGCAAAGATCTTAAATCCAAGTCAACAAATTTTTTTTAAATTATGTAAAAAAAAACAAAATATATTTAAAACAGAAAATTGTTCATGAAATAAAATTTATTGTATTTGTGTATTTTTCTTGTGTTAGTCTGTAGTTTAGTACACTATGGGGCATTTGCAACTACTATTATGTAACAACTAAACACTCTAAAGAATATAATTATAAGAATAGTGTGTACTCCATTGGAGGTCAGATCTAGCTTCTTGGAGTATGAACTCCTTCAGAGACTGGATTCAGTCTCTTAAAGTATGTACCCATTGGAGGCCCAATTCAATCTCTTGGAGTATGTACTCCACTGGAGGCCTGATTCAGCCTCTTGGAGTATGTACTCCCCATCAGATCTGATTCAGCCTCTTGGAGTGTGTCCTCCAATAGAGACCTGATTCAGCCTCTTGGAGTATGTACTCCATCAGAGACCTGATTTGACCTCTTGGAGTATGTACTCCACTGAAGCTCTGATTCAGCCTCCTGGAGTATGTACTCCACTGAAGCCCTGATTCAGCCTCATGGACAATGTTAAGGTTGTCTGTCACACACTGAAAGAGAAAACTTGCAAACATTCCAGTGTTAATCAAACATCTATCTACATAAGTCAAACATCAATTGCATCAATTTATTTGCTGAATGATTTACTTCAGAGATATACAGTTAATCAAAGAAGTTTAACAAACTGACCTTTGTGTATAGTAGCTAAATGACTGTTTGTATACCTACGATAAAGTGTTCATGTACAAACTTTACCTCATAATAATACAGGTCATCTGCTCTCGAGACAAACTGTGCAATTATTTCATTATTAAAGTTTTCTTTAAATCTGTTTTATTGGTGAAGCAATCTAATCATCTACCATAATCAAAAACTCTTGAAATTAAATTATCATAAGAATTTTTTTTTCTGCAGAAAAATTAAACCACTGGTGAGACACTGAAGTCTATTTTTTCCTCATTATAATAAAAGATTAGAAATATCTTCAATAATAAAATAAAAATTTCGAAAATCTTCAAAGTAATTACCAATGTAGAATTAATTTTACTAATGATATATACATATCATGGAAATAAGGAGCTAAGAATTTTATTCTATGATTTTGCTTGATATTAGATTACCTGAAATAAGTATTATCACTCAATTTAAACATGAACACATGATAGTTAAGGCAAAAAGATATACTGAAACCAGTATGTCACTAGTATACATAAAGGTAAGTAAAAATTCTTTGCAAAATAATTCAAGTAAAACATATCAGAATTCTGTTTACAACATGGTGATAATTTTCAAAGTTTTGACACTGAGAACTTTGCACTGAAACAAACTGAATAGATTCATATGAATATGGACTCCAGATGTTGTGTAGCAAAAGCTTTATTTGCAATTTATAAAACTGCTTTTTTAATATTTCTTGGACTTCAAAAAAAATATTTGCTGACAAGTTTCTCAAATTATCCAATCCTTGTAGCTCAATCCAAGTTTTCCAATCCTTATTCCAGAAAAGTTTAAGTGAAAATAAGTTTTATAATTTTAATATCTCCATGTTCTATTGGGCCACAAATTCAACTTTTCCACTTGTAGTGATAGTATAGTTGGCAATCAAGCGCTAGTTTTATTTTTGTTTTATTACATGATGAATGGCCATTTTAAAATTCTTTTAGAGCCAGCCAATGTACTATTCTCTAAAACTATTTAAGGTGCATTGAACAAGAAATATATTTTAAATAGTCCAGAACAGCAGACATGATCAAATATGACTGGTTTGACAAAAATTAAACAAAAAACATTTATGATAAAAAAACCAAACCCTGATTGGTCAAAATGACATATTGTGGCAGACCTTTACTTCCATATTTGTTATACTCTTATATTTGGTTAACACAAGACTCTTAATTCATTTTTTACTGGACAAAAGACACATTTACTTCAAGTTGTGTCAATCATAAATTTCATAATAGAAAAAGAAAAATTTGTTGTCCTAATATATACCTATTTTGCTTGATTGCAATAAAGTTTTTGGAAGAATGACATATTTGTTAGTTTGAAAAACATCAACATTTGTGAGTGAAATTCAGGCTTGTTCTAACAAAGTGTAACAAATAAATGCTCTTACAAGAGCCATCCTGCATGCTTTAAATCACACAAGAGAATATCTACATGATATGCTGAAAAAAAAATGGGTTAAACTACAATTCTACACTGTGTTCTTTCTCCGAAACTGCAGTATGGAGGAACTAGTCATTCATTTGGCATTCTCCAAAGTACCTATAATTCAAATAGAAATATAATGGCACACAAATCAATCATGCCGCGAACAAAACGAAGCGTGCCGAGAAAATTGCCATCAGCGACTACCTCATCCTCTTCCTCTTCTTCTGATGGAAGCTGTGTTATGCCATAATGACTAACAATCTCGGAGCTGAACATCTGCAAATTGACAGGGAAGGTTGTGGACTTTTCAACAGCAGGGACATCTATTTCCTGTAACGTGTGAGCCTTCCCTTGATTATCAGTTGTATTGAGCCCCATGCAGACAGTACAGTGCTGGGGCACTAAACATGGTCACAACGATCACTAGCACAACTCAAAAAAAAACAAAACCACACTGACCATCAGCCTATGCCATTCCTGACAACATCTAATGTAGATGGGAAGAGGTGAGACTGATGAGAACAAGTACAAAATATTGTCCTCATCATCTTTGTAAAAGGGCAAAGCCACAACGTACAGGAAAGGTGTTTTTGCTGTCTTAATATGTCACCATAAACAAATCTAAATTACATAAAACATCTGGGATCTGATATAGCAATGGGAAGTAAGAAGGTGGTTGGGTGAAGCACAAACAGGTGAGAACTGGACAGGAGAACAACAGCTTATTTACTGCATGCTGCGTTTGTGACTTAACCACCCCTGGATATTTCCATAAATATACCAAGAATCTACATGCTTTGGGACTCTGACCCTTCTAATAATGCAAAGGAACCAAAACATTTACTGTATTTCACAAACTGCTCAATGAATCTCAAAAACAAAGCATCACAAATCAATATTGTGTAAATTATAACCGCACAAGAGAACATGATAAAAGTACAGCATTGCATGCAAATGTCGGTACTCAGTCGGATGAGACAACAGTCTGAAAGCTACTTTAGGAGACATTCAAATCATTATGAGCCCAATAATCTCAACCAAACTGCAAACGTAAACTCCTGCAATTTTATAATCATTGTATATACAAAACAGTCACAAAATTTCAGTGCAGAAAATTCCAAAAGGCATGTTGACAAATATCTCCATAATTTTCATCACAGAAACTTCCACAAGGTTTATAAAAAGTCTCAACTAGGAGGCTCAAAGGGTTCAATGTAGGATTCACTGATATGGGGCCATTGGTAACGTGATATTTGCAAAAGGAGCCAGTTCAGGTCTCTGATGAATAACAATCTGTAGGTTCTATTTTTTTCATAAAAAATGTGCTTGTTGTATTTTTTAAGTTTATACTGTACAATTTACTACATGTAAATAAATTAATACTACAATTCTTCATTCAAGTCTTTGTTTGATATCTGCAGTTTCCCCAAACTGAATGAAAGGAATTATCTTACACCAACATGTGATCTTTGTAATTGATTTTGTGTGAGATAGATAGATAGTCAAACATAACAAAATTATTCAAAATATTTACATACAATTCTTGTCATTTCTCACTGCAGATGTATTCTTTTATGAGACAAAATGTTTTAAACAGCAACCTGAACCTGTTTTACAATGATACATAAATGACAAGCACTTATACCTAGTGTGATAGTTTTAAAATTACAACTACTTTATTGCCTTCATACAGAGTCAGATACAAATCTTGATAACTGCCCTATATTTATAGCAAGCTATGACGTCTCTAATGAAAAACTTATTTACCATCGCTTTCTTACCAAATATTTAATTAATTAAGTCAATTTCAGTTGGATAGAACTTATCTTTAAAATTTAATTTCTGCACCTATCCAGAAAAATGTCTTGATGTTTTTGAATCACCTCTTGTGAAGATGTATTGTTGAATCTGGTGCAGCTGGTTAATGTTTATCACTGTTAAATTTAAAGTCGCCAGCATAAGGCAGTGTAGTCTCTCTTGCTAAACACAGTCAGACACTTGTCAACAGGATGAACATCACTTATAAAGGGCTGAATTTTGAACATGAAGGGTGCAGAGAGGTGCCAAATTTATACTGATTATTCTGGCACTGCACTGTGTGGACACATCTTTCATATTTAAGTAGGCCATCATTTTGTCTGTGTCACTGGGCAAAAAAAAATGAATCCAATATTGAACCCTGGACTCGTATCAAATCTATGAATTTGCTGTGATAACCGTTGCCTTCCTGATTAATTATATACACAAGAACTTTGAAAACTTTAAGTGTCAGGGACCAAACTATTTTATTCAAGACTGAGGACCATGGATAAGCGAAAAATTCATTGTGTCAAGTACTGAAGGGACTGATGTTCCAGTTTTCCATGTTTAACTACATTAGCAATTAGCAACCTTATCTAGGTGTTCAAGTTAAAAAGTGCTAGGATTGGGTTGAAGGTGTGGATCAGTGGATGGGGTTGAGCACTGCACACAAAGCAACAGCAGTGGAAGAATGAATGTCAGTGGTGAGCAATTAAACAAAGTTAGCTGTAAAACAGTACAGTAAGACAGAAAATGCAACATAAAACTATACAAATTAAAACTATATAAGGGTTGTTCCATTTAAACATACATGGTACCCAGGGCAAGAATTTTTAAAAAAATATATCCTATAGTACTCTGATTACTCAAAGAAAATGATACAAAATTTGAAATTGCATATATGGGAGACTACACCAAATAAAAGTACCATCCCTGGGTCCCAGGTTTATTTTACTGGAACAGCCCTAATGTAAATGAAATTGGTGATGCAAAAACAACTTGTAGTGCATATGAGTTGCATATGAACATCTGCGAAGCCTCAACATAGACAACTTTTAAGATTATTAATAAATTTTCTGCCACTTAAAGCAGTATTCTTTTAAATGGTCCTAAAAACAAAAATAGGAACTCATAAGACTTGCTTTGAAAAATGCCTACAATATGCACCACTGCAAAAACCAATTTCATGGATGAAGTATCTTAAAGTTACAATACAAAGTCATGGTTAAACTGTCATGAAAATTTTGTTTTACTGTTCCGTTTTGCCATTGTCTTATAATAGGAAATTTGTGTGATTCTTTGCCAGTAAAACTGTTACAACCTTTTATGAACTATTGTCAGAAAACAGGCAGGAAGGGAACAAAGTAAACACTGAAATTAAATTTAAAAATTTGATAAACAAGATGGAAAGTTTTAAAATATTTATCCAGTAATGTCACGCTACAGACTGCGACGCTTTTGATATATTTTGAGATTGGCAGTAATACTTAGGAAGCAATATTATTTCCAAAATGCAATATAATTGTTTTTTCAACCTAATATCATGATTAAGGATCCAATCTCACGAATTTGGTCCAGGCTGAATACAGAAAAGGATTTTTGCTTCCAGGCTTCAGCTAAACATTTCTTAGCAGGCCAAGAAAAGAAGCACTTCGTTACCATGGGGTCATTTTTATCAAAAATGATACGCTGTAATTAAGACATCATACATCATAATGTTCATTTTACATTGATAAAATCCATCAACACATTGAAACGAACATGAAAAAAAAAAATGAAATTTAGATCTGTACTCTTCCAATCAGATATTTTAGTGATTTCCACGAAATACCGTAGGAACAAATCCTGCAGGTGCATTGGAGGTTGGTGAGGCACAAAAGTGAGGATTTGAGAAACAAAGAAGAGACATCATAGGTGCAGGAAAAAAGGGGCCAAACTATATACCTGATGCCTCTCTAACAGTGCCTCAGCTCCTGTCACATCTTTGGCAAGCTCCTCTGAGGAAACAAGGGACATCATACTGTTGATCCATGATGTTAGGTCCCTGTGTAGAAAAGCAAAATATTTATTTTTTTTATTCTGTGCACCTAGGTACTTTATTATAACACTTTAATGTCACATAAAACAAAACAGCACTGGAAACTTTAGATGCAATATACTTTTGGTAATATTTACATGTTTATGTTAACAAAATAATTTACAAAATTAAATTACAACTTACTTCTGATCAAACTGAATGCTTAAGTCTCAGCAGAATACAATCAAAATAAAAATGAAATTTAAGTACTAAATAAAATTTAAAAACTGTTCCAATAATATGATCTTATAAGAAATACGGACAACAAGGAGTTACACAATGTGTTACTTTTCCACACAAAAAAATATACTTCCTGCCTTACCTATAGTCACTAAGGAATCGCTGTAAATCGTAGCTGTCCAAAAGCTTCGCTTTACGTGCATCAGCCTGGGGAAAAAGTTACAACTTAAAGAATGTGTGTAGGACAAAATTAACTTAAATCTTGCAAACAAAACTATGTACATATGCAAGAAAACAACATTACAGTTTGATATGGTATAACAGCTACACTGCATAGTTTTTTTCCGAAGTTACATGAGATTCCATTTGGAACATTTATTTTATTCATTTTCAAAAATAATTTTAATATTTTACCTAAGAAACGTTATATTAAAAAAAAGAAGCAAATAGTCTAAAATCATAATACTTGTTTTTCATGCAATTCAGTTCTATGAAAACCATTTGAATAAGGAGACAAGAGAATTTAAGTTTTTACCTTGGAAGTGAGTTCGTTCCACATCTCATTGATTTCTGTCTGGTGTTCATAGATGCTCTCACTCTGGTCAGGGTGTGTCATCATCAGACGCTTGGCAGTTTCATCCAAGTCTCGCACCTGCAAACAACAATAAACAGTTACTTCAAAAGTCAAAGTGCAGAAGGTCCCAAGTTTAGGTTCTTTGTTGTACAATTTGGAATTTTCCAGGTAGGTCATAGATTTAAGAATATAATAAATCTGGACTATTGGAGTCCTGTGTATGTACACATGCATACATTGTCATCTGCTAAAACAATAAAAGGCAATTCAATTCAGCTGGTCACATTTTTTTTATATTTTGGGTTAGTACACATTTTTAGTACTTGCCTGACTGGGTAAATCTGATCCGATCATCTTGAAACATAATACCATAAGCATAGAAGTTTTGCACACATCATTAGCTGCTTTCTACCAGCTCAACAACTTTTTAATTTTAAAATTATAACACTGTCGGTATCAAACCATTAATTATTTTACAGTCAGAGAACCAGTCTATATGTGACGGAATAAGAATACTGAGCTTATGTCTTCATGAGTCATGAGAAATTTGAATATATCATTATTCTTCAATATGTTTTCTTGGAAAAATTTAAGCAAATTAATATTTTCTACGGTAACTCCCCCACATACATATTTAATATGTGCTTTATTTTAAAGTGACTGGACTGTAAATATTGTACAAAACTTATATTTCACTAGCCATTACGTACCTAAATTAAGCTTTGATTTAAAAGCACAAAATGAAATTTAATTTTTTAGCTCAGAACTGCCATTCTTAGAAGTGTTTTAGTTTTCTTTCCACACATTTCTTTTCCTTAATGTTTGAATTTATCCTGCATTTTATTTTTAAATAATCAAATCTGGGTCTAAAATAAGTGTAAATATTGCAGAGCTGCAGTTTTTAACACCACCAACAAATTTTTAAAACATTATACCTTCTCTCCAAGAGCAGCCAGATCTCTCTCTATGCCTTCATGTTTACGCTGAAGTGCTTGAACACTGGCCAGGTCATGCCCATAGTTGTCATTGTTCAGAGCCTGGTCCTTCTCCATGATCCAGTCCTTTGTCTCATCAACATCCCTGTACATAGTGATTGAACAAGAGAATGCATTATGTATATTGAATAGTTATCAAACTGTGAGCCCACTGTTTTATTCATGTGACCTAATTAGCATTCTTAATTATCATCTTACTTTTAATGAAAAACTAATGGTTTAATGTTAAAAATAATTGTTCTTCTTAAAAAGCCCATTATACCAAATTTGGAAATGCCAATATATGTAATGCTTATGTCCTTTGTGTTTATCTTGCACACTCCTTGAAACATAGAAAGCCAAACATCAGATTACAAATTTTTACAGTATTTTTTTAATAAAACATTCTATGATGTAACCTATGATTGAATTATACAATATGAGAGTGCTGAAGATTACTGAAACTTATTAAATAGTTTTCAAATAATATTATTAATAGCTGTGTATAAAAATAACCACTGTATGTGAACTTGATGAATATACTGACCTTCATGTAACTTTAAAAACAAAAAAAGATCCTATTATCTAAAACACTTTATGTCTAATCAGGCACAATGCCAAAACATACCGGTGATATCTCTGGACCTCGTGAGCGCTACCCAGAGTTTGAGCCCGGTCAGCTGTCACTTGCTGCAAGGTTGCCCAACGTGTGTTAAGTTGCTGCAAAACAAAACAATATCTTAAATCTTTTAATATGCAGAAATCATCTTGCTTTGAATCATAGCTTTTTGACATGAAAAGTTAACGACTAATCAGAAAGAAAAACAAGAATAATGAAAAAAGTATTTTTTCTGCACAGATCATAAGAAAAAAGATCATCCATTAGTCGACTAGGGTAAACCTGGAAAGGTATGGAGCAATTTTCCTCACTATGCCAGGGTCATCACTGGATGATGAGCACAAGTTTCTTGCAAGACCTCAAACCTGTTATCTAGAGATGGAATGAACCTAATGCCAAACCAAACCAATAATATCACAACTGTATATGTTCACCATCTAGGCTATGCAGACAATATGATTTGATGAGATACTGTACAGATCTATGAAATTTCAAAGTACTTTACTTTAGCAATATTTGGCGTCGATCCTTATCGTTACATGACAGATTCAAATTTAATTTTCCATGGTACTTATACGTAACCACTGATATGGATTCTTCTAAATTTTCAACAAAAGATAAAATCAACCAAGCTACTAATCACATTAACCTACCGCAATCTGTTCTCGTATCTTCTCAGCTGCTTCAGTGCGTCCCATGGCAGTCAGCCGATCAGCAATACTATTCAGCTCCTGAAGACGAGCCTCATTGGCCCTCAAGTCCTGCAAGTCAAGCATGTCAGTGAATTTCAGACTAAAATAGTTTTTATACTGCTAAAAAATGACCATAAGCAATAAAAATCTGCAACAATGGCATGCACTATCTGCATCCTTTTTAATAACTCGTTTCTGAGACAAAATTGTTCTCCAAAATACTTTAGATCTTCATGAAATAAGGTATGCTGAAATATTTTCACTGAAATGATGGAAAACGTTGAAAATGTTTAAGCTATAACTACAACAAATAACCTCTGTATACAATATTCTGACATCTAGAACAGCGTCACTGCAGCTTCCAAGTATACTTTTTAATTCATTTTACATATCTAGTGAATGTCAACTTTTACTCTCATTAAAAAAACTCCTGTTTATATTGCTCAAGTAAAAGTAATGCCGTCAAGGGATAAATTACTGCACATCCTTTAAAATCTTGTTAATATATCAGCCAATATAATTTGATGGCACTATTTGAATAGTCAATGTTAAATTTAGGAGGTTAGACTGGGTTTTTTTCTGTCCCTTTAAAATGCTTAATAGCCCATTACCTTCTGGAAGTCATCAAACTTCTTCTGCATCTCTTCTACCTGTTCCAGATCCTCACCAACCTCCTCTCCAACCATCATGTTCTCCTTCTCTGTGATCCAAGCAGCTAGTTCTGCTGCCTCACGCACAAGCTGGTATGCTTTGCATGACTCCTGCAGCTTCTCACGACGTTGGTTGCCCAGATCCAGCAAATTGGCATACCTGTTCACAGACAGACATATAAACATAAAGCTGTATTACTCCCTTTTACATATTATACAGCACTGCATGCAGGAGAACCTTTCAATGGACAGAAACTACTGTTAAAATCAAACTCCATCTTTCTTCACTCGATTAAATAAATGACTGAAATTTCCCGACCAGGTTTGAATTATCCGCTGTAGATAAAATCTAGTCATGCATGTTCTTTTTACAAGTACTGATTACTATTCTCAAGCACATAAAAAGCTAGCCTGATGAACTGAATTAATATCCAGATGACTTTGTGCCTTGCATATCTCTAAAGTCAGCTGTTACCTATGCTAACTAAAATATTGCTATTAAGCCACTGTGACTTTCTTATAGCTGTTATCAATGCAGAAATGATACTACCTCATTGGAACCAAGCAAAAATAATAACTGCTACTCACTGTGTTTCAATCTGGTTCTGTCGAACAGAGATGGTAAACTCGTCCAAGTTACTCCTGCTGGCTGAAAGACTTGGGTCCATTTTCTTTACATAAGCAGCTGGTACAAATCCCTGCCTGTCATTAACCTCCACCTTCCACCAGTCCTGGCAGATAAAACAATTAAATGTGAAAATAAACGTAATTTAGTTGCACATCATTTTCTAAATAGAGGCCCAAGTGGGCCTCACATCACTCATCTGACATCTGCATAACGGCCAACCACAAAGGCATTTGGCCTAGTCCAGGTCAATAGGATGCTTTATGTAGAAATTTCTTCCAATGCTTTTAATTATTAATAAACCACCACAATTTAGCTAATTTAAGTAGCCAATCAACCAGCACCATTTGCCAAATACTTAAAGGCCTTTATACCAGTATGCTTTCTATTAAATTTGGTCAACTTCTTTGAGCATTTCTTTGTACAAAAAGTTGTTTTAATGTTTTTATATAATAAGAGTGGTATAATTTGAGGGTAGAAAAGAATCATGTCTAAATTAAAAATACATAAAAGATGGGTTCCATTCTGTCACATTTGGTCAATTTTTGTTGCGACTCACAAGAAACAGAAAAATATTACTCTATCTTTAGTAGCAGTAATTATATATGATGGCAAATCAGCAAAGTTTATACAAAAGTCCTTTATACCAGGAAGATTTCTGTCAAATTTGGTCAAATACTGGAGAATGTATTTATGACAGGTCATTTCAAGGATTTTATTTTATCTGAACTGCAGCCATATTTGACAGCCAGATTGGCAACTTTTTGTACAAAACTGAAAGGACTTTATGCCAAGGTGCTCTCTGACATATTTCAACTTTATCTGAAAGGGTTTATGTTCCCGTAAGTTTTGTGCAATTCTCTTTCCTGTTAATAGGCACCATATAGCCATTTTGTATGATAGCCATTATGCCTAATAGTGGCTTACATCCTTTCTGACTAATTTTTTTACATTTGTTGAGTGGTCTTTGAAAATAATTTGTATGAAGGTCTTTATATTTTTAGTAATGGCAGTCATATCTGATGAACGATTCAACATCGCCATAGCTCATGGCCATTGCAACTAAAATGTGCATGTTGAAGGAGGTGTTTGTCGACACATTATACAGTACCAATTGATCCTTGCACTTTTCACCCCATTTTAACAAATAAAATATCCTTAATGACATTTTAAGAAGCATATATTTGGCATGAACGTTTTAAAATTTTTTTTATATCAACAAGAATTCTGCACAATGCTATGTCTCGCCTGATCCACACTACATGCAGAAGAGTTAGACACTGAGCTAAATCCAAAACATCATGCTGACACGTATGGCAACAATAACAACAATGCCATATGAAAATGGATACCTATGTCTCATACAGAGTTGGTTTGCAGGCATAATATAAACCAAAGCAGCTGCAGACCTTTAACCCATATTACTTTTTCTATTACAGAAAATGCTTAACAATTACAGAGATGAAAAAAACAAACAGTTAAAATATACTGGAAAATTCCATTAATTAACCCTTCCTAGTTCCCTTTCTATACAGGATAACATAACTAACCAACCAGTGCCAAATTCATAATTTTCCTGATGCAAAATCTTCACTAAGATTTTATGAAATTTACCTTATTAGATGAGTTGAGAAGAGTGAGTACATCTCCCTTCTTCATAGAGACTTCTCTGGGTGACTTTTCTGTGTAGTCATACAGGGCCATGACCTTCTCTGTGCCAAAGTCATCCACCACTGGAGCCTCTTGTTGCTAGAAGAACATTACAGGGTAAGTAAAATATTTCAACAGTTAATCAAACTCTCTTTACCACATTAAGTGGAGGATCTTCTGGACCATTTCACTGTTACTGTTAATACTTCCTACAAATTATTCAACTTTACACAACATTCTTCCAAAGATAATCCTTGTTATGATAATTTTAAATCTTTTTGGAACCAGAGATCTTTATTAGGTTTTGCTACTGATCTTGTTTTATGGAACATTTTAATTTCAGAAATAACGCTGACCTGTATAAATCTGTAACACTTTGGTAATGTACAGTGTGTTCATGATAACACTGACAAACAATAAATGGAAATGGTTCATCTATGGTTGAATGCCTGGGTCTTGTAATAATATATGTCCTGAATGGCCATACTCTCCTTACATTAAGACTGTACCTGCAGGATTTTCTAGCAGAGGCCTCAACATGTAGTGTAACAAATTGGAACCAAAACCAAAACATAACCTATGTGCATCAACATTATGTATGCTCTATCAGTAATCTAACTGCTAAAAATATGGAATGCAAATTATCACAATGATTCTGTAATTAAAATAGCTTTAATAAAAAATTAGTTAACTGTAATTAAAATACAATTTTAATAAATGCTATAAACTTCTCGTATTTTAGTTTTAGCTATGAATGGACAGGTTAAATCTGAACTGATTTTGACAAGTCCATACCTTGCAGACTTGGGCCTGATCTCGGAGCCCTTCAATGACAGTGTTATAGGCCTCAAGGTCTGACATGAAGGCCTCATGCTTCTTCAAAAGGGCCTGTAAGAGAAATGTATAACAATTAAATGCCTTGTTTTCAGATTGCCAGTATTATGCTTTGAAACAAAGAGAAAATCCAAAATCTGAAATAACACATCTAAATGAAAACCACACCAATGCTGTTTTATATTCTGCCATAAAAAAAACCTGGTCAAACTGAACTTTGTTTCTAGCACTGAGATAATGCCACAATATCCATTAAGAAAGTCTAAAAAAAAAATAATTTTTTACTTAAAAGCAGATGAACTTGTTTTATTAGACTAATTGTTATATGATGATATAAGCCCCACCATCTATTGACAATTCTACCCTATCAGATATCATTTTAATTACAATCTACTAAGCCCTAGATTTAAAAAGCCAATATTAAAGTCAACATTATTCCTAGATTTACTAGGTCAATACTATTATTAGATTTATAAATTCACTTTAACACAACAGAATGAAACCTGTAACACCTGAGCTTAATGAAAAGAGGCCCCCCCCCCATGCCTGATATTAATGAAAAAGGCCCTCCTGATGCCTGATTTTAATTAAAAAAGGATCCCATGATGCCCAATTGTAATGATAAAAGGCTCCTGTGACATGTGATCTTCATCAAAAGGTCCCTGTAACACCCGATTTTAATGAAAAAAGACCTGTGATACCTGAATTTAATGAAAAAAGGCCCACATGACCCCTGATTTTAATGAAAAAGTCCCCTGTGACACCTAATCTTAATCAAAAAATGTCCCTGTAACACTTGATTTTAATTAAAAAAAGACCTGTGATACCTGAATTTAATGAATAAAGATCCCGGTTCACCTGAATTTAATGAAAAAAGGCTCCCATGATACACCTGATTTTAATGAAAAAAGGCCCATTACTGACATATTATCATAGCATTATTTATTAACCTTGTATATACAGTATACAATTTTTAAAAGAACACTTGTTAAAAAATATACAGCATAAGGTTCTGCAATGTTTAACTATATGAAAAAGATTTATACTGTTTGTCAAGGAATATCCTAAAATATGTTTATACTGATCTACATAACGGTTGTGAATGCAGACATACAAAGTTTCATAAAAAAGACCACATTTTTTTTACCTCAGCAGTATCTTCGTCTTTTCCATAATCCGTGTTGGAAGCAACTGGCTCCTTCTCCCTCATCCAAGACTCAGCTTCATTTGCATCGGCAAAATATTGCTGGGCCTGCGATGAATCTTCCAAATCCTGCTTCCTCTGTGCTGCCTTCTCCTGTTAGACAAAAAAATATAGTTGTAAAATGAACCTTAATTTCTGACTTTGTTGTTAAGCTCATTATTGATTGGGAAGGAAAATTCTGACACAAAATAGTACAAACTATCTTTGGGTATCGCTGCAAGATAAACACTGTTTACAATTTATTAGAAACAAAGATTTTTAAGGATATAGCTAAAACCTGATATAAGCTAAAAGATAAGATGAGACATAAATACTATCAAGATTCAAAATGATAACAGAATAATACAACTTTCAGTCAAGTTTTCATATATGATTGATCACAATATAGTAATCTCAACAACCTTTTTTTCTAAATGAGTTTTTCCATTTAAAAAAATATAAAAAAATCAACATTTCATTCATTCAAACTTTATCATATCGCACTGATGGATGAATGGATGGATGAATGAACTGACTGTGATTTATGAATAGATTGAGTGACTGATCAAGTTACCTTCAGTTGCTGCCATCTGTCATGAAGATCGGAGATCTTATTCTGGATTTCATCAGCTGCAAAATGTCCATCACTGACCATGTCCTCTCCCTGCTGGCAGACATTGTTAATACGGGGCTCATGTCCAGCTATCTCTGCTTGCAAGGCCTGATGCTTTTTCATCAGGTTCTGAACACCAATAAGGTCGCGTCCTGAGAAGGAAATTAAAACTCCATCATTAATACAAATGCAAACATGTGCATGATGCAAGCACAGCCAATAAAAAGCTACTTTTTTCATTGCAATCCTGATATTTATAAACTGTTTTCTTTGCAATGTTTGTAAAGCATCTCCTCTTTTTACATATGTGCCTTCCTCTGCAACTATGACCTATGGGGTGTGTGTGTAAAGTTTCATGGCACTCCCTCAAGTAGTTCAGGAGGAGTAGCGGTTTGAAACTTTTGCTAACAGATGGATGGACAACAGACAACAGACCGTCCGATAGGTTCTTCTTTTCTATGACCAGCAGAGCAAAAACTGGACACACATAATTTCCATATGATAATGCATGCAACATTAAATTAACAATTCTTCCAGAAGACTAATTGAAACTTGAGTTACATATTTAAAGAAACCACAACATTCCTGTGATGAACTAACCTCTATTAACAGAAGCAGCTATTGGCTCCTTTTCTCTGATCCAGTCCTCCTCATCCTCTGCATCTCGCAGAAATTGCTGCAGTCGGAGTGCATCATCCAACTTCTGACGGCGAGCAGCCATGGGTTCCTGCATTAAGAGTAAAAAGCTTTCATATATTCATGTTTATTTATGCAAAAACATCCACAGTCAAATATTTTCTAAGTGGACTCATTATGAGATATTAATTTTTTCCTGTTAATAAAAAGTCATCTCAACAACACAAAACATTCCATACTTTTTTTTAAAAAAAACACTGCAGAGTAACTTCTGTCCAGTTGGACTATCTGGATCTTATCGTCATGGAGTCCTACTCTGAAACCAAGTTTTGTCAAATAATACTTAGAAATTAAGGAGAGTAAATGTTGGCTGTATTGTATGACATATACTTCTCAAATAAGGTACTATTTAGGAACTTGTGTACCGTTTAAAGCTACACTCCATCCCAAAACCGATTTTTAGCTAATATTAATAAAATCAAACTCTATTGTTAATTTGGCTTGTTCAGATTTTGAGAAACCATGGTGCTTTGGTCTAAAAATACAGTACAGTGAAATCCGTCTTAAATGACACCTTTAATTAAAGAATACTGTCCTTTTGGGTATTCTTTTTAAGTGTTATTGTGGTAGTTTTTCTTTTGTTATATCTTACTAATGAATGACAGGTAAAACATGTAATCACAGGTGATAGATGGATACTGGATTTGTGTTTGCAGAAATAGGAATTTACTTGAAGAGCTTTGTAACGTTTTGATAACTGTTCCTGTTTGGCCTTAATGTTATCAGCATCAAAATGGCCTGATTCAACAAACTGAGCAGCCTGGATGGCAATTCCATCAATACGGTCCTGAAAAAGAAAGATATGGTACTTAACAAGAGTCTGAGTGAGCTACAGCATTCAACAGAAAGACTATATTAAAAACAATAATAGAATAAGTATGTGTGACTGAGAATTGAAATCCCTGCCAATAAAAAAACATGTAGACATAACTTTGTTAAAAAGACAGTCAAAATAGCTCTTAGCAGGCTGTACTTGAATGTAAAAGATGATCTACTATGATCACATATTAGGCTTGTATGAAATGAACAATGCCAAATGCTAGCATTGGTTGCTGCAGGTGACTATTTAATTTTCAGCAAAAAAGTTTTATACATCATCTAAATGCCAGGCTATGATTCTGTTTCTCAAATAACTGCAAAATGTTTGCACAACCCAACTTTCCAAATAACTGTTACATTTTCTGTCACAGATACAAGATCTATATGATCTGACCTTATGAGGCTAATGAAAGCAACCAGATACAGTAGGATATTCGATGCTAACAAAATGGATGTATTTTTAATGGTCAGAAAAGCTGGCTAATTGAATTATCAATTGTGGAAGGGGGAGTTCAGTGTTGCTGGAGAATTTAAAAGTAGATGTGACTAGATTTGTGTTCCTGAAACATGTATGTCTCCAATGCAGAGCAAAAAATTAAAAATCAAGACTCCCAAATTTAAAAATGTTGAAATATTTTGTGAAACTGTCATCCAATTATATCAGTTCCCCTACATATAAATACAAAGGAACATTCTAAATTAATTTGTCTACATCTAAGCTTTTGCTTAAATGTACTAACAACAACAACAAAAAAAAAAACAACCCTCAAGGTTGAAAATGTTGAAACATTTAAAATTATCATAATGGCTCAATAATCAATTCTGATCATCAACATATAAATACAAATTTGCCTACAAAATTTCATGGGTCTACCTTGAGAGCATTTTGCAAAGCTGCACTATCAAGGATTTAGTTACCAAAAAATTCAAAAATGTTTTAGAACAAATAAAAATTACTGTGATGGCCTATCAGGTCACCTACATATAACCAAGATAAAGCAGTTCAACTTTAATAGATCTAAGTTTAAACTTGTTTGTGCTTGTGGTATGGGACAGATTGACGAAAACTTTTTTTTTTGCTCTTGCAGTGCTGGTATACCAAAAAAAAGTAACGAACCTGATGCGCTGCAACATCTGCCTCCAGAAGTGCATGTTTTTTCTGCAGGTTCTGAACACTGGTCAGGTCCTGTAAAAGTAGATAAAATCAATGTGGTATTTAAAATGACTAGGAATGTGACCATGGAACACAAATGCCTGATCTGAAATGACCTAAACACATAATGTAACCATGGTGTGACACAGATGTACAGATGGAAATGAGTAACACTACTGGCCGCTACTGCTCTTGTGGTGGAGGATAAAAGCTAACTTAAGAAGACATGCAGTTTTCATTTACATTAGTTGAAGTTCACTATTTAACAATACTTCCCAACTTAAATGGCCTATGTGCCAATATTCAAGATACAAATGTTTACGTCTAGTTAATTAATTTTTTTATAGCCATCTCTTGAGATTTATATCTGTAAGTACTGATCTATTACATTTTTAGTTAAACAAAACAGAACTTCAATTACATTTATTTTAATGGCAATGATCAACAGAATAAACTGTTCTGGGTTCAAAATATGGAAGACATATGCTTTATAAGATGGAAATCCATGTAAATACAAAATTAAAATCTGTACATATCATTAGTAAAAGTCACTATTTAAATACACATAGAATTACATAAAAATTTGAATAAGCTGTGCTTGATGCAAGAACATGTTTTGCAATCGTATATGTTTAGTGCATGGAAAACTAACATAAAAGACAAGTTCCTCTCTATAGCTGGCCATGAGAATTGGATTTTGGACATGGTTTGAGAATAACTATAAGAATGATTAAAAAAAACTTTGTCATGCTCCAACAGGTCACCCATGTCCATACAAGTGCACAAACCAATAACACATCAATGAAATCCTTTTGTATACCTTCAATAAAGCTCAATACATTGAAGCCCTCCAGGAGAAGTCTTGATTATGAAAAATTAAGCTAAGCAGAGTGGTACAAGACATGATAAAAATAGCTGGCAAAAAGAACCATTTCTATTTTTATCCTAATTGCCTAAATAATACCACTCCTCTTTAACACAGTCAGGAAGTCAATGAAACCATTTTCATGCAGGCAATTCAATGGACATTTATGCTGCATGCAACTCTTGGATACATTTTGACAATATCTAATACCAAACCTATCAATCTGTTTGGAAAACAAAAGTGTCCCTGCATTTCAATTTATAAATTATATTTTGAAAGAAAAAACAAAAACGACTCAAATAACATCAAATGTCTGCAGAAAACAATAATAAAGCTGAATTCAGATCCTGATCGAAGCCCTAAGTGTATTCATAAGAAAAATTTAAGAAAAGAAGCAAAGAACTAAGTGCAATTCATGGCAGTGAAAATAAATGTACCTTCCCATGTATATCAAGTGCAAAATTTTCAAACTAAACTAATATGCAGTACCGACTGCCCAATCAAAACTTATGACTAAACAAAAATGTGTTACCATAAGGCAATTTATTTGCCTTGGCTGTTGGCTGAGTAATTAACCAACAGATAAAGCTGAATTATATTTGACCTTTCAAACTGACAAGAAATCAATCACTGAATTATTCGGCTGAAAGCCTGAGAGTTATACAGAAAATGTGTACACTTCACTACAGACAAATGGACTGGAATGGCAACTTTTGATACAATTCAATACTGTGATGTAGAACAAAAAATCCTGAAGAAATACTCCTCATATATACTGTTCAAAATGACTGCAAACTTTAGATACCAATGCTGCAAGCTTACAGTGACTTAATTCCTATTTTATTGTGCTTTCAACCCTGTCTTAAGGAGCCACTTCTTGGAAGTGGCACAAGGAGGCTTCGTAATACAGGAATAGTCAGAACACGTCTGGGATTTTCTAGCAAAATCCACCTTGTTGTTGTTGTTGTTGTGGGGCTTAATGCCATTTTTCAGCACACAATAGGCTATACATGGCAGCCAGTATTAATGGTGGAGGAAGAAACCGGGAAATCCCCGGAAAGAACCACCGACCCACAAGGAGCTACTGGCAAGCTTTCTCACATATCCACATTTGCCGAATCATAGACTCGAACCCACACAGACAGAGGTGAGATGGTAGTGATCCGTAACGAGGTGCACTTTAGACCACTTAGCCACTTGGGGCCCCAAATCCACCTTGTAAACATTTCAGTAGAGTGATACAGCTTAGAAAGGGGACATTGTGAGGAAGAATTTTGGAAGAGCATACCATGTAAAATACTGTTCAATAAGCATCACAAGCACCTTGACTGAATTACTTCACCCATTACCACATCTTACTGTGTGGTATATTTGAAGAGACTGATGTTTTATATGTATTTAAAATGAGTGTTCTGCATAACTTAGTCTACCTACACCCAAACACTAATGTATACCCCATGTATCTGACCTACAAAAACTATTACACGAAACTACAATATGAAGGATAATATGTCTGTCACTGCTAGAAATGTCATACCTATGTCTCACCATGTTCACACATGTAACTGTCATGTCTCACCATGCTTACATGTGATACCATATCTCACCATGCTCACACATGTGATGCCATCTCTCACCATGCTTACATGTGGTTTTTGATGTCTCATCATGCTTACACACTTGACAAAAAAAAAACCTATTACACCTTTCCCAGGAAAGGATGCCAAGTTAAATTGTTCATCAATTGAAGAAAAAAAAAGATTATTAGTACTAATCTATTAACATTCACTCAAATAGCAGCCAGAGTGACTAATTTGTTAGAATTTCAGAGCTGAATGTCACCATAGGAATTTCACCACAAAGAAATATCAATTTAAGAGGAAATATAACAATAAAGCTTTCATGAGAAATCCAGGTAAGTAATGTACTTGAAAAGGCATTTAGAAAGTGTACTACTTGACAAATACGCCTGTAACCAGAATGTAATTGATTAGCATGTCACATTATGTGTAACCTCTAGTAGCCACTGTAATCACGAATTATCATGCAGAAGATAAATTCTGACTCCAATGATCTTAAGTACTAAATAGTGGTACCTGTATCAGCGCATACAAAACACAAAACATTATCAAGTCGGGTTCAAAAGCTATTATCATTGTCCTCCCATTTCAGCTTGATTTTACTGATGGAAATAACTGGCTTTGATTAACCTATGAGTGACAGCCAGTATGACCACTATTACAAACAGAGTCCATGCATCAGTAATTGCCCCGTTTAACCACAATAGTTGAACATGATTGAAAACTGATTCAGCCAACTCAAGATGGTAAAGGAGATTCTCCAGCAGTTGAGTGAATTTTCCAATTACTCACCCAAATGTGCAAGTGATGATGCAGGGATGAGCAACGTTTCTCTCTAATGAACTGGATGTTCTATCCATAATATTGCCAACTTTGTCTATGGACAGTCCATACTTTCCACCAAAAGTTTGTTTTCCTTTTGATTTGATCAAGTTCACGAAAGCACTTTGATCTCACTTCTTTCATTGTATGATTGCGATACTGAGATGCATACATTCATATTAATGAATGTAGCTTGAATGGTGATCAAGAAATCAACTTCAAGCAGAAAATTTAAAGTCACTGCAATGTGAAATACGGGTCACAATGACCTATTTTTATGAAGGTGTGGTACTCACTATGATGCATCCTCTTGCCAAGTGACTCCAGGTATAAAAGTATGCCTTTGAATGCACAAAACCTATGTGGTCATAAGTTAAACAAAAAACCTTAAGAAGGTACAAAGTTATTCATTGCAGATCCTTGTCCAAATGGTAGAACACTATGACATCCTCTCTAACTTGCTGCCTATCACCTGGGAAGAATGGTTGAAATACAATGAGATCGTAAATGTGCATCTTTCATATGTGTTGACACCGATACCAACCCCAGGGGTAATGTTTCTTGCATGTTGAGTGAAAAAGATCTTAAAAATTGAATGGTAAAAATAAAACCAAATTCAAATTCATGATGAGGTCTGCTAAATAAAAACCAATAGGCCTTCAAATTCATGATGAGGTCTGCTAAATCTATAAAAAAAATCTTAAAAATGCCATCAAATTTTTCAATGTAATAACATCCTTAAAAACCTCTATGACAAAATGGTATCCCAGTTATGGAATGTTTTCATATTTCAACCATATTACTTTACTTGATAACAAGCATAAAGTTGTTCATGGACTGCCTGTTGAGAATATCCCCAAGCTTTGATTACAGCCAATTATTACTTTACTTGATAACAAAAAAATGGACATGTTGAGCCCCACCCCACCCCAATCCCAGCTTCGAAAGGGGCAATTATGCACATGGATAAAGTCTGGTGCATACTGAAGCTATATTCCAAATCCAAAGAGAGCAGAATACAACATGGTATTGCAATGAGACTAAAAACATTAACACAGACGTTAATATAGAGTGTGGATGTACATATAACTGATAATGCATACAGACACCCAAGTGATTGCTCTCTCAAGCATCTGCCAAGACTGGCTCAACAAAAACAAACAAAATGAAACATTAACTGTCAAAGTGATCATTATGTCATGCTTCTGCCAATGCTGGCTTGACAAAAAAATGAAACAACCACTCGCTTTTATGCAATTCTGGCCACCTTTATGTGAATCCCATGCTGCTGAAATTTTATGCCTCAATCTGATAATTTTGCCATTGAATATTTAACATTAACAACTTGCTATCAGAAGCCAATTTTTAGGAGTCTGCAAAGCTATATATAAGGACAATTCTTGAGGGTTCAGGATTCAACAATCAAGCAAGACTTGAGTAAAAACATCTGAAGTTACTGGTACCAATAATCTTTATCCCTTACAGCAAAGCAAATTTGTTCACTGCAAGCTTACCTGGTATGAATGAATTTCAGGCACTGCAAGCTTACCTGGTATGAATGAACTTCAGGCATTGCAAGTTTGCCTAGTGTGAATGAACTTCAGGCATTGCTTACAATTTGTTTGCAATGATTAATATATGATTTCAATGTTAATTGGGGAAAAAAATAATACATTCCTGGCTGTGGTTCAAAACATTCATATTACTATTTTTGAAAATGGCAAATTGAAACTGTATGATTGTCTACTGGAATAAGTCTTACTGATAATCTTGTGTAAATGCAAAAGCTGAAAAGACAGACCATTTTTAAAGCCGGGGGATAAGGCTGAGCATCAAGGAACATGTTGCAGAAAAGAAATACAATCTCCCTTAGGTATAATTTCCACTTTTGCTGCCCTTCTTACTAACTCTATTTCCCATCTTTCAAAGCAAGCAAATCTAGGTGACCTCAGAATGTTAATTAGTCCTAAAAATGTAGAATCAGATTATAACTGTTCTAGTGAAAAAGCCACAAGTGGCCGTTTAAAAGTACAACTAACAGCACACCTAGTTGCCAATGCATAAGTATGCTTGTCTGGAGTAATTTTTTTTAAATCTTGGCAGTCGATCATGAATGGATACCATTCATCAGAAGTTGCACATTTTAAAACATCATATTGCATCTTATATCAGTCTATATTACCTGTACACAGTAAATAATACTGAAAGCCACAAGAATAAAAGGTGTATCCATTATTCCAAATTCAAGACCATAAATTCCTTTCAAAATATTTTGCTTAGACAATAACCACAAATTATTTATCCTCACAAATTATCTGCATTTTCTTTTTCTATTCACCTTTGTCATCATATGAATCTATCTGAAGTCTAGTCAACTGGGTTGTTGTTATCTACATCCTGTTTTTCACATTCAGAAACTAAACTGTATGTACAAGTCAATCATATTGTTTAAGTATTTTTCTTCCTACCATTGACCAAACAAAATTTTTTTGGTAATTTCACCCCCCAGAATATTTACTATCTGGAATTTCAATTCATAACATGGATTTTTTAACCAAATGTTTATAATAATTACTCAAAATCCAGAATTATAGGCAAGTCTAGCACCAACATATCTCCCCTACCACTAATGTACAACTTCCTATCATAACCTCAGTAGGGTTGGGCATGGCAATAGATTTGACAACCTATTTTTCTTATTAAAGATCCTGAAGCAAGAATGTCACATTTAGATTAGCATTGTCCCCAGACCACTAGGCAGGCAGGATGCTGGTTGCCTGTAATTGCAATAAAGTCTCTTCTTAGGCCATTCTTTCCACAAGAAAGAACATTTTTAAAGGCTCAATTGATATGTTTAAACAAAGATTTCAACTTTGGTGAAAACTGATGCAAAGTTTATGCCAAAAATGCACATGTAAAATGTTACTATATGCCCCATATTAAAACTTGGCTATTTATGGCAGGGCAACCAGCAAAGCGTGCAGGGTGCATCCAAAAGAGGACAGATAATCCCCCTGTAAGAATTTGGGTGCAGTGCCCTCCTAAATCAGGCTAGGAACAACACAATGCCTGAAGCTCAGAGTAGGCAAGTGTACATACTATGCACTTCACTGCTACACGCAACAACGAAAAGGAAAAGCTCACTAAGTACAGTGCAACTCATAGTAACTCACATTTCGGCGGAGGATCTAAAATATAATGTAACGGAAAAGAAACGAAACGTTAAATCATCACAACATGCACATAATGCACATACATCTTGACAAAACACAAATAAAAATTAAAATTTTAATCCACAACAGGGACAAATAATTATTAGTAGAATTATAGGCTGAAACTGAAGATTGATTAGTTTACTCATAATAGATACATACCTCTCTCTCTCTCTCTCTCTCTCTCTCTCTCTCTCTCTCTATATATATATATATCTATATTGGAAATATATTTATAAAAATGTTATAGTTATGAACTAGTCATATAGCATGTTATGTTACCTTTCTGATTATATATTACACCTTATAATCTTGCTGAATAAGTCAACTATATTTTGAGAAAATAAAATATTAACATTGTATGTGCTTTTTTGCAATGACAGACAACTTAAGAAGCCCAGTCTAAAAAAAGATGATGACCAAGGAAGTATGCACTAAAAAAAGTTTATATTACTAAACACTACTATACAGAATAAAACTACATTTATATTTTTATATATAGGAACTTGCATTACTCAACATGCAAATATAAAGCATAATGCTGATAAAATAGATAATGGATTTTTTCAAACTGGACTTTTCAAAAGATAATCGGCCTGGTTTTGAAGTCGGCACAGCAACACAAGTAGGTTAATTAGTGCCAAGGCAATTTGAGTAAAGTGCCTTGCGCAAGGACACCATGCTGGCTGACTCAGGCTAATCTAATTACAGGAATTTTACCTCACACTATTTTGGTTGTCAGCTGGGCATACTAACAACTGAGCCACCACAGCTCAATGGATGACGATAAAAAGTCATCCTGACAATATTACAAAGGATACAGAATAAATAAATACATAGTAAGTAGTGTTCATGCAAAATGGCATTAGAACATTCAAAGTAAGCATGTAGACATTTCAAACTTAAACATGCACATAATCATCAATGTCAGCTGAGACTTTTCGGGGATGCATTAGAAAACAAATGTAGATATAAGCATGCAACTTTATCAAGACAGACCGACTGGAAGTCTATCTAACACTACATGACAACAATTAAAATCTCTCATTTTTCAAGTCACAATTACTAATTTCAGAAATCTATCTTGCAATTAATGTTAACTTTCTCAGAAAATCTTTATTACTTTATAATTATTTGTTTTGTACGTTTTCAAACAATGACAACAACTAATCTTGAATGTGTCAGATTTTGTATACATTATTAATCTTCTGAACTGAAATTTCTCATTCCTTTGTGTTCATTTTTATTTATAGATCAACAACCTATGCATTTATTTCTATACAGAGCTTAACAACCCAACGTTTCTCTAAAAATAAGTAACGTCTTTTACTAAAACAGCAATCAACGGGTAACAACTTAGCTACTGATAAGAAACAGATAATCAAGTCTCTAGGGCACCAAATGTAGATGTAACAATGATGTAGACCTTTACATATTCATCACTGTGTACCTTAAAATAAGTCTACACTATCTAATAAAGAAAAGTGTACATTGTCAAAAAAGGGTACACTGTCTAATAAAAGAAGGGTTATCTTAAGTTCATCAACATGCTAAAGGAACAAGGAATAAAAAGACAGTCTAAGGTTGTCTAACAACTATAACAAACCACTGAATGCCAACATAAATCCAGGGAAGATACAACAGCATTGTTTTGACGTCTCTCTCCTGTATGTAACAAATACATTCACTTAAGTCTACAACATATACAAGGCTACAATTTTTGGAAACTGAGGACCTGTAAATTGTGAGGACATTTCATGCACTCAAGTGGATGTAGCTGACGTTTACAGCAGCCTTATTATTAATAAACCTGAGGACCTCAATCACTACCTCTATGGCATAAAGTGGGAATACATTACCTTGCCATAGTCCTCAGACATCAGCTGGCTCTCTATCTCAGTCAGCCAGGTTTCTATATCCTCAACATTCCTGTTAAACAGCTGCTGCTGACTGGCTTCCTTAAGTTTGTTGCCTAGCAAAAAGATTATTTTCCATCAGTAAACTTTCATCAACATGTACACAAACATTAGACAAAGAATGGATTCTCCTGCTGGTTTAAACTCTCCAGCTGGCTTCCTGTCAGTAGTATATTCCCAATCATATTTTGTCTTGTACAGTTTTGCATTCTCCTACTTTGTTATACTATCATTACTGACTTCTGGAGGATGTCTTCTACCAGTGGGAATCCCTTTGTACAAGATTTATGTCAAAAACTTGAGACCCTTTTGTGTCATGCCATGCCTTTTGTTTAGTTTTAAAGTAAAAAGCTTTATGACCAAGCTTATGTCAAGTTCCCATCAATGCAGTCTCAACAATAAATGAACTTGTATATGATTTGTAGTGGTTATCAATTATCTTTAACACCAAGCAACCAAATTGTGCTGTGGTGGTCATCACTGAATCTTTTACACCAAGCAACTATATCATGCTGTGGTGGTCATCAGTGAATCTTTTACACCAAGTAACTATATCATGCTGTGGTGGTCATCAGTGAATCTTTTACACCAAGTAACTATATCATGCTGTGGTGGTCATCAGTGAATCTTTTACACCAAGCAACTATATCATGCTGTGGTGGTCATCAGTGAATCTTTTACACCAAGCAACTATATCATGCTGTGGTGGTCATCAGTGAATCTTTTACACCAAGTAACTATATCATGCTGTGGTGGTCATCAGTGAATCTTTTACACCAAGTAACTATATCATGCTGTGGTGGTCATCAATGAATCATTTATACAAAGCAACTAGATCATGCTGTGGTGGTCATCAGTGAATCTTTTACACCAAGCAACTAGACTGTGCTGTGATGGTCATCGGTTAATCTTTTACACCAAGCAACTAGATTGTGCTGTGATGGTCATCAGTGTATATTTTACACTAAGCAACTATCTCATGCTGTGGTGGTAATCAGTGATTCTTTTACACCAAGCAACTAGATTATGCTGTAGTGGTCATCATTATCTTCTACACCAAGCAACCAGATTGTGCCGTGGTGGTCATCAGTGAATCTTTAACACCAAGCAACTAGATCATTGCATAGTTGTTATTAGTGTATCTTATCCACCAAGCGACTAGATCATGATGAATTTGTCAGCAGTGTTATCTTTTATACCAAGCAACTAGATCATTCTGTGGTGGTTATCAATATATCTTCTACACCAAGGCTACCTCAACATTAAATTATCCCATAATTTGTTTCCTCCTTCCAGATCACACTAAAAGTGGTTATCTTTTACACCAAACAACTAATCAACAATATCTCAATAAAGTTTGTCAAGAACATCCATTAATGATAGATGTATTTGCCCACAATTCACAATGCATTTCAAAATATCTTAAAACTTAGATACCATACAGCATTAATACTTTATAAGACAATAAAGTCCTCTTGTCACAAGTAGAAATTAAGAATGTGAAATCATATTTTTAGGCCAGTGCTTATCCCATTTTTATGCATATCAATATTTCATGATGATCTGATGCTTTATGCTGTAAAATAAACTCATAGCCACAAGTTGTCTCACATATTCTATACATACTGTGAAATAAACAGCTACAAGCTGTCTCATATTCTGTACAAACTGCAAAATAAACAGATGGCCACAAGTTGTCTCACATATTCTGTACATACTGTGAAATAAACAGATAGCTAAAAGTTGTCCCACATATTCTGTACATACTGCGAAATAAACAGAAAGCCACAAGTTGTCTCACATTTTGTACATACTGTGTAATAAACATACAGTTAGAAGTTGTCTCATATTCTGTAGATACTGTGAAGTAAACAGATCAATAGGGAACCTGGATGAGCAGACAGATGGGCAACATACAAGTTGTCTCGCATATCTGACACCTTCTGTTCCTACTGTGAAATAAACAGATAGCCACAAGCTGTCTCACATGTCCTCAGTCTACATAACCTCAACTTTTTAACTGCTATCCCCAAACTGAATGGTGCCTGTCTTGTCTCCAATGTTTTCGTTCTGACCTCATGACCACAAATAGGTTTATTCTAAGTCTGATATGAAAACCATCTACAAATGTGGTCAATGCATGTAGCACAGAACTTTGAGTTTTATTCTTTCAGCCCTTGTGACCCTGACCTAAGAACCCATAAGGAATTACCATCTTCCTTGTCTTAAAATGCAAGTATGTAATAAAAAAACTCTCTAAAACCATTTTCTTCTCGGATTTACTGTGATCTTAATGTTTGGCCTTTTAATTCCAAAATCAACAAGTGTCTTTCTTATCTCGAATGCAAACCAATTAACTAAGTTTGGTCAATATATCTAGTATACAAGTAATGTTATTTTGCAAAAACAATTTTCCTTCTTTCAGTCCCTGCGACCCTGAACTTTGACCTACTGAGCCAAAAAGTCCTGCCCCAAATGCATGCTACTTGCGAAGTTTGGCAATGGTTGAAAAGAAACAGTGACCAGCCAGATGGGCAAACAAATGGACAACATACCAACAAGATATGCTCTGCCTTATGATGGCTTTACAGAAAGTATTTATAAATGTGGATATGATTCTCACCCTTCAATACTGTCTGCTTGCATAGAGTTTTCCACAATTCTTGTATTTCTTCAATGCGTTCCCTGTAAGAGACAAACTAATACTTATTTACTGGAATTAATTTCTTAAAGAAACTTAACCGTGCCTCTTCACTGGTCTATGGATGTACAAAAGTGAGGGAATTAAAAGAAACTTCTAAACCACTGTAACAACCTTTGAATATATAGATTATTTTTTTCTTTCCTGTGCAAATACTGGATATATTCAGATGATACAAAAAGTTTGACATTTTAATGCCTGGTGAAGTCAAAATAAATGGGTTTTTTTAGAACTACACATGAAATATATTTTGTATTTATGCAGGAAAATAAAATGTTCTATTTATGGTAAAACCAAACTGAATCAAAGCCTTTAAGATAAAACTCGGTCCTTAGCAGACCCGATCTCCCTTATGCCATTTCGCATCACTTTTATATTGGCTGATTACATAAAAATCTGCAACTTAATAGTGTAGTGGGATGACCTAATCTCTTCCTGTAAATTACATTTGTGATATTTTGTACATTATTTTACTCTATCTGACCACAAAGCAAGTCTGATTCAGCAATGCTTCACAGTCAGTTGATTCAGTAATGCATCACAGCCAGTTTATCATTGTTATCAAGGTCATATGGGAAAATAACTTCAATAAAATACTAGTGGCATCAAGTCAAATTTTTTCAGCAAAAGCAATTTCCATGTCTGAAAGTTAATGCAGTTTCCATTTACTTATTCTAGTTCACAAAGTGCTTATTTTTCTTGCTGCAAGTGTGACTTCTGCAGGCACACACAAACATATGTCACATGGTACGATGGAATGTGTTGTATTTTCACACACGAAAATGTAAGGATCATTTTTCATTGGAGAAAATACAGGAATGAAAAAAAATGAAAATTATTTAACCAAGAATGATCTATATTTCACACTTTGAAGATAAAAAAATTAAGGTGCAGTTCATTGTTCTGCATATCAATACACAGTTAAAGTAGAAGTTTTAAAGATGGAAGCAGGGCAGTAGCAGGTATCCTCAACATTTTGGTAGCCGTGTGTGTGTGCGTGTGTGTGTACACAAAAAACTTTAAACGATACATTTACGGCAAGTACAAACTTCATACATGTTTTCCTTCTTATCTATTCTGCCACTAACAACCCATCCCCTTAATCATTTTTAAGAATGTTTTAATTGTAAAGCTTCTTCAGTACAATGCTCTGAATTTGTCTTACTGTTTGTCCTGATTAGACGGTGGATTTGTCCTACTTTATAGACATGACTGAATTTGTCTTACTGTTTGTCCTGATTAGACGGTGGATTTGTCCTACTTTATAGACATGACTGAACTTGTCTTACTGTTTGTCCTGATTAGACGGTGGATTTGTCCTACTTTATAGACATGACTGAACTTGTCTTACTGTTTGTCCTGATTAGACGGTGGATTTGTCCTACTTTATAGACATGACTGAACTTGTCTTACTGTTTGTCCTGATTAGACGGTGGATTTGTCCTACTTTATAGACATGACTGAACTTGTCTTACTGTTTGTCCTGATTAGACGGTGGATTTGTCCTACTTTATAGACATGACTGAACTTGTCATACTGTTTGTCCTGATTAGACGGTGGATTTGTCCTACTTTATAGACATGACTGAACTTGTCTTACTGTTTGTCCTGATTAGACGGTGGATTTGTCCTACTTTATAGACATGACTGAACTTGTCTTACTGTTTGTCCTGATTAGACGGTGGATTTGTCCTACTTTATAGACATGACTGAAGTTGTCATACTGTTTGTCCTGATTAGACGGTGGATTTGTCCTACTTTATAGACATGACTGAACTTGTCTTACTCTTTGTTCTATCAGACTGGATTTGTCCTACTGTCTAGAAATTACTAAATCTGGCAAATTTTTATCCTAATCAGACTGGATTTGTCCTACTGTCTAGACATGACTGAATTTGTCTTACTCTTTGTCCTAATCAGACTGTGGATCTGTCCTACTGGACAGACATGACTGAATTTGTCTTACTCTTTGTCCTAATCAGACTGTGGATTTGTCCTACTGTCGAGACATGACTGAATTTGTCTTACCATTTGTCCTAATCAGACTGGATCTGTCCTACTGTACAGACGTGACTGAATTTGTCTTACTGTTTGTCCTAATCAGACTGTGGATTTGTCCTACTGTCTAGACATGACTGAATTTGTCTTACTGTTTGTCCTAATCAGACTGGATTTGTCCTACTGTCGAGACATGACTGATTTGTCTTACTGTTTGTCCTAATCAGACTGGATTTGTCCTACTGTCGAGACATGACTGATTTGTCTTACTGTTTGTCCTAATCAGACTATGGCTTTGTCCTACTGTCCAGACATGACTGAACTTGTCTTACTGTTGGTCCTAATCAGACTGTGGATTTGTCCTACTCACCCTGATGGAACCTGATAACCTGTGTTAGTGGTCTAACAAGACTTGGGACTTGGCCTATAGTCCCCCCAAAAATAGAGACAGGTTATACAGTCATATCAAACTTAAAAAGTCTCCAAGAAGGCAGGGAACTTGTCTTTTGGGCTGTTCCAGTAAAACATACATGGACCCAATGAAGGCACTTTTAATGTGGGGTACTCACCCATAGATGCAATTTAGAATTTTCTTTTCATTTTAACATGAATTTTATGTAATCGAAGTACCCAGACATATATTTTTAAAAAACTGCCTTCCCTGGGTAAAATGTATGTTTAAATGAAACATCCTTAATATGCTAATGAGACAAAGGATTTGTCCTACTAATCCAGAAATTTGATAATTTACTGAATTGTGGGTGCAGCATAGTGTTCCTCATCAAGCAACTGTTGTCCAGCTTGTTGGATGGCCTCAATGCGATTCTTGTTTGCCTCCACCTCTGCCTCAAAATTTTGGTGCTTCTGCAATTTGGTCTGCAGGTTTGTTGGGTCCTGAGCAGAGAAAAGTAAAACATTGTGAAAACTTGGAAAGAAGAGGTATTTATCCAATAAGCATCATGTAATGCATTGACAACTGAGTGAAAAGCAAGGTCATATGCAACTAAGTCTACCATCATAATATATACTGTGTATAAGAACACTTTTTCTACCTTTGCTTGCAAATGTGTGTAATACTACTGGCCATATGGGATCCTCCAAGAAATCATGGATTTTGGGACCTTTAACTCAGAGACAGGATGCTAAATAAAATGGACAAAGTGAGACCTCAGTGAGGGAAGAGATAGTGACATCATGACAGAAATATATTGAAAATATGGATCAATGTTTACCAAATAGCTTTCATCAGAGGCAGTCTTGAGTTTCTCATTAATCCAGCCTTTGGTTTCGTCACAGTCTCTTTCAAACAGCTGGTACTTGTACGACTCTTCCAAACGTTGTCTCCTCCTAGATGAGGCCTCATGCAAGTATTTCTTCCTCTGCAGAAGCTGCAAAAGGAACATTCTCATTTATTACATGTGTGTGTGCGTGTCTGGGAACATTCTCATTTATTACATGTGTGTGTGCATGTGTATGTCTGCAAAGTAAAACTGTTTTAAATGTTACAACTCTATGGTCACAATCTAAGTAACAGAAAGGAGCAAAATCAACAAGCTTTGTAAAATTTGACAAATAATTTAATTATCAAAGTTATAAATGAAAACGTTCGAGAAACTTACAGTATTATTAAATGAAACCAAAATAACCCTGATAAAGTTCTATGAAAAGTAAAAAGAAAATGAAAAGGTCCATATCAATTTCAACAACTGGAAATGTATTGGTCCACCAAGGATCATGACATTTTCAGGATGGCATTGTCTAGAACTCCTCAGAATAAATCACAACAGTTCCAGAATAATTTTACAGTCCAAACAATGAGCACTTTCTACTTCCACTGAACAGTCCAAACAAATGTTTTTTTTCTCTTGAATAATAAGTACAACACAAAATGTGTCAGCAGACTTACAACAGGAACATAAGAAATGAGGATGAATACAAAATCAATCTGATTGCTCAGTTCTCTCCTTACATACAACTTCTATAACTATATTTTACAATATATCCCATGTGACAGATCATAGTACTCAGTTATTTCTAAAACTGCCTATTCATGTGACCTAGCCCAACCAATGGGAAGTTAATGAATTCTTCAAGAACCATCCAAACCCCATTAGCCAATAAAAAATTAATCCAGTCTTCTTTTCAAGATTATTATTAGCATCTGACAACATAAACATAAGCATCTATTTATAGATCCTGTGTAATTTTACGCTCTTAAAAGACTCAGGTCACATAGGCATAATCTAACTAAAGATATTGTGTACAATATACAGCCATAAATATAAATTAAAAAATTAGATAAAAATCATGTACCAGGAGTTACAAAAAATGTAGATATACATAACATACATCACATCAGTACAATATTGGCTAATCTGAACTAGATCTGTTCTAGTAAAACATGCATGCCATTATGGCAGACACTGTAGACCAAAGTAAACATATTTCAAAATTATATACAATTTGAAAAATTGCCATGCATGAAAAGCTACTCTGGTCCATATGTAATCAGAATTTCATTTGATTACCGTCGATTTTTCCTGGAGTCCAGCAAATTAAAAATGTGTAAAACAAATTCTAATATTGCTGCATCAACTTTAAAAATTTAATCCGGTCATCTAGATGCAAATACAAATATGTCTATGTAATTCCATATATCTATCTGACATGTTTTTATGTTCTAGCAAGGTTTGTTAAAAAAAATGTCCAAAATGTGCATAAAAGAAAAGACAATAACAATTTCTGTAACGGCCTGAAAATCTCATTGGACCATCATCTACTCACTTCTTTGCTATAGTGTGCAAAATTTCATGGCTCAAAATCCTATAGCTTATTTGCTATCATGCTAAATGGACTTTTTGCAATCATCCTAAATGGACTTTTTTCTATCATGCAAAAAAAAAGGATTCAGTAAGGGTGTATGAATTTACAGACAAAAGCAAAGCAATATGCCTCCTACTATCGCAGTAGGGGCATAAAAATATGAGCAAGGTGAAGATTCAATGGTTAGGTCTAGGGTTCAGTAACTTGCAATTTTTAGAATTCTTCTCAGTAGTTGAAGTGATCTTCTTTTTTTTTTATAGAAAACATGACATTGTCGAGAATATTCCTGAATCAAGTAAATAGATCCTACTGCCTTCACTATCATTTACTGTGTTTTAAAATTCCTGGATTGTAAAAAGAATGAAATCTACAAAAAAATTGGTTTCTAAATGGGAATCTTACCTGGTTTCTCCTAGCTGCCACATCATCTGCAGCATAATGTTCCTTTTCTATCAAGCTAGTGGCAAACTCGTCCAAAGCCTGCAGTGAGAGTTATGAGTCATACTGTTATGTAATTTACAAGATTTAACAGGACTAAAAGTTTCACCATTTTACTGAAGATGGTGAACTGCAACAATATTTTTCAACGTTTAGATTATGATACATGACAAAATACTTGTGAGAATCACAGACTTGGGAAAGTTGTATGTTCTAAATTTGCATAAATTAAATCATGCTATTACTCAAACTTCAATTGCAAGGGGATAAATATAGCCATGAGAAGAAATACGTACACACCCCACAGACTGAAAGTAGCTACTAGATCTGTCAAATTACCATAATTTATCAATTTAATGTCATGTGACCCACACCTTTTCAACTTCATGTCATGCGACTTTGACAACTGTTCTCTCAATCACAGGCTCAATTAAGTAGCTGCATTTCCTCAACTTTAATGCAAGTACAAGTCCATAAAAATTGGATGTGGGAAACTTGTCAAAAGCAGACTTAATATGCTGAACCCAAAATGACAATGTTAAGACATGTTCCCTTGACCTTCAACCTCTGGGCTCAAATATCAATAGGGTGGTAATCTCAGCTCCAATGCAAACTACCAATGCAGTCTGATCAAAACTGGAATCCCATGAAAGACTCGTCAAGCAGAAACCAAAATTCTGAAAATGCTGGCACTAGTGACCTTGACATTTCACCTCTGGGCCTCAGAATTGATAATGAGCTGGCCTGCTAAAACAGTCTACCAATAAAAGCTGTTAAAAATCTTGTTTTAAAACAAGGACAATAAGTGGAAAAAATCAGGGGAATACCTTTTATTTAAATCCTGAACCCAAGCAAAAATGCAAAACTTGAGCAGATCCTTCTGAGACAGATTCAACCCACAAAATGAAGTGGTAACAAAGACCTACATGCTGGTAGGTTCATATAAAGTAGTGACATCCAGCCAAGTTTTAGCAGACACTTCCATCCCACATTGCTAAAATCGAGACTGCAAAGAAGAGTTACAAGATTTCGACCAAAACTAGGCATGTGCACTTAATGAGTTGTGGGCAGGTATTACAATGAATATGGTGGTTTTACAATTAAATTTTAATTTGAATACACAGCAGAGTAAATACCTTTGAAGAAAATTCAATACTCAATTTTAAAAAGTAGGTCCAACATTTCTCAAACATTCTTATTTCAACTTATTTGTCTTCCTTAAGTGGCTTTTGCTTAAATAAACTAACAAGGTTTGCATCCAAATAATGTCTATAAAAAGTTTACATGTGAACAAGGTTTTCTGAAGAAAAAAAATAATGGTCCAAGTCCAAAAATTTCGAAAAATGTGTGCAAAATTTTAAAATTTTAATACTGACCTGAAAATATGGTTAGGTCCTTCACTTGTACTTATGTATACAAATTTGCAGCCAATCAACAATTGTTGATGTTGATCATATTTTTGTACACCCCATTAACAATTTTCTTGTGACAGATAGATTGAAATACAGGTAGAAATATGAACCAATGGATGGATGCCAAATCAAGATTTCCTGTTGCAATGAAGAACTTCACACTCCATAGATCACATTAAACAGGTAGATCTAAATAGATAATTTCAACTGTTTATTTGGTTGCATGCTATGTGAGCAAGGTCCAACTGCATATTCCTATTCCAACAATTATAACTACATACCTTTTACAAAAGAGAAACATGTGTTACTGAGATGCTATGATTAGCGTATTTCTGATGCTTCACATTTCACTGCTGTTTCTTCACAACTAAAGGAGTGATTTCATTTAGTATATGTTTTTCCCAATGATTTTGGAACAATACAGAAATATTACAATAAAATTAGCACATTTCTCACCTTGATCTTCTCCTCTTGTGCTAACAAGGATTTCTCGAAATCATCATGCTTTTTGATGAGTGCTTCGACACTATCCAAAGAGTCTCCCAAATCCTCATTGGCTAGGAAGGACTACAATAAAAATGAGATATTATTTATTGTAAAACAAGAAGCTAGCCGTGACCCATATGTCTAGCCCAGCCCTTAGTTATAATCCTAATCACGTATTTTATATGACCTTTGCTACTACCCTAAGGTCCAGCTCTCTCAAATTATATACTATATGCATTACACTTTTTTTCCATTATAACGTCAAAAAATATTGAATATGGAATATTCTAAATACAGATAATTTCCGACTAATGTAATAGTTGCATTTCCAAGAGTGGTTGCATAACTTGAAATGTTTGGTTTCACTGCATTTAATTTTCATTCAATTAAATTTTTACTATACTTCATTTTGTCCATTTACGAATTATAATTTTTTTTATTTCAGACATATAATTTCATTATTTTTTAGTCTACGCCAATAAAAATTAAATAAAAATTCATATGAAATTATGTTAGCATGAAACACACTTAAGTTAGTCGTAGGATACTTGTATTAAGATACCCCTCTATTAACCTTGCTAAATGGATTGATGGACATAAAAATGGACAAACAGTAACTACAATAACTGAGGAATTTCAAATAAAAAAGTTTTCTTCTGGACCACTTATCCAATATGTGTACAAAAATTCAGAGAAATACCCTGAACAGTTCAAAAATTGTTGTCCAGAAATGAATGTGTGGACGATGGATGGATGGAATGGCATCAAAAGTGGATAAAACATTAATTATAATCAAAAAGAACGATTGTAAAGCAACAACACATCTGGACCACTATTCGAATGTGAACTGTAAATACCAAAGGTATGTCTGGACGACTAGTCTAGGAAAGGCACATCTGGACCACAAGTCCAATATGAATTATAAACAGCAACAGCACAAACGAACCACTAGTCTAACATGAATTGTATATACCAAAGGCATGTCGGACCCCTAGTCTAGCAAAGGCACATCTGAACCACAAGTCCAATATGAATTATAAATAGCAATGGCATATCTGAACCACTAGTCTACTATGAATTGTAAATACCAAAGGCATGTCTAGACCACTGGAATATGAATTGTAGATAGTGATGGCACATCTTGACCACTAGGATAAATGACAGAAATAAGGACAAAAACATAATAAGGAAACTTAAGAATTGTGAATAGCAAAATGCACATTTAGACCAATAACATAAAATGTGTACCACATCTCATAAAGATATCGTTGTAATGGTGTGAAAATTATGTTACATAAATGAAAATTTGTAGGGACAGACAAATGGACATAATGGCAACTATATCCTCACCTCCATTACATACAGGGGAGGGATATAACCAAGTTTAAGGATAGACAGACAAATGAATGCACACACACACATAGATAATTCTTTTGAGTGGATGGACACACACAGAGATAACACTTTTTGAGTGAATGGACACATATATACATAACTGTTTTAAGGGAATGAAGATACACAGATAACGTTTATCAGTGAATGGACATGCACACGCACACACACACACTTGAGTGAATGAACACATAAACACACACATAAATATAGATAACACTTCTGACCAAATGGACATACACACACACACAGACAACTCTTTAGAGTGAATGGACATGCACACAGATAATTCTTGACTGAAATGGACACACAAACGCACAGACATAACTTCTGTGTGAATGGACATGTACATACACATAGATATATCTTTAGAGTGGATAGACACACATAAGTAACTCTTGAGTGACGGGACATGTACATACACATAGATATATCTTTAGAGTGGATAGACACACATAAGTAACTCTTGAGTGACGGGACATGTACATAAACATAGATATATCTTTAGAGTGGATAGACACACATAAGTAACTCTTGAGTGACGGGACATGTACATAAACATAGATATATCTTTAGAGTGGATAGACACACATAAGTAACTCTTGAGTGACGGGACATGCACATACACATAGATATATCTTTAGAGTGGATAGACACACATAAGTAACTCTTGAGTGACGGGACATGTACATACACATAGATATATCTTTAGAGTGGACAGACACACATAAGTAACTCTTGAGTGACGGGACATGTACATACACATAGATATATCTTTAGAGTGGATAGACACACATAAGTAACTCTTGAGTGACGGGACATGTACATACACATAGATATATCTTTAGAGTGGATAGACACACATAAGTAACTCTTGAGTGACGGGACATGTACATACACATAGATATATCTTTAGAGTGGATAGACACACATAAGTAACTCTTGAGTGACGGGACATGTACATAAACATAGATATATCTTTAGAGTGGATAGACACACATAAGTAACTCTTGAGTGACGGGACATGTACATACACATAGATATATCTTTAGAGTGGATAGACACACATAAGTAACTCTTGAGTGACGGGACATGTACATACAGATAACTCTTCTGAGCTTCCTCCTAAGTGGGCTTGACAAAAATTAATATTTTTAAACAAACCTATAGACATTTACAGGAAGAAGTTTTCTTACTTACACAAACTCAGAGATTCAATATTTTTCTATATGAAAACAAAATTTCTTTAAAAGCATAAATTCAATACACTCACAATAATCTTGTTATAATTAGATTCTTTAATAAAGGGATCTTTCCAATGTAAGAAAGACTACTCCATTACTTTTCTTGTATATCTGGACAACAAACAAAATCATGTTTATAATGCATCCATCTTCATAATATTAATGTAATGATGAGCTGCAAAACTTAAACAATCAAACATTCAACACAATTTAAACATAAAACATTTCACTGTTCTATTAAATATATATATATATATATATATATATATATATATATATATACTGCAAGAATATTTATGTACCTCCTGCTTGGTCATCCATGCATCAGCTTGCTCTGTGTCACGGTAGAACAACTGGAGGTCCAAACATTGGTCATACAGAAGCATACGCTCCTCCCAAAGCTCGTAAAGGCTCGCTTTCTCTGACAGCAGTGTTTGAAGCTGAAAGTGCACAGTATACAATGCTTTGACATTTCTTCTGTTGGTTAAATTCGAATACACAGCTGCTGCTTAAGAATAAATTCTCACGTCAATCCAATATAATTAGTCTGCCTTATGTTCAACTGACAATCTCAGCCTTATGTTCAAGATAGATAATCTTTCATACTCTCACCCAAACATTTGATGAGCAGTTTTACAGGCAGTGATGAGTAAATAAGATCAGACTGCTGACTGTTGATTATCTTAAATAACTGAAGTATATTTTCTCTCTAATCTCAACAAATTGTATAACATAAAATAAACCTTGATATTAGGATCAGATATATTTTGTGCATATTACATGTCCTTTGACTTCTAAAACACAAGCTGGCATCAATTCATACCTTTGTGTGTCTGTGTTTGTGTATGTGTGCATGCAAGTATGTATGTATGTATGTATGTAGGTAGGTAGTTAGGTAGATAGGTAGGTAGGAAGGTTAATGGCATGTCAGCACAAACATACACATACAAATTTAGTTCTAGTGCACAGCAGATAAAATGTGAAAATTGTACATTATATAAAAAAAAATAGATAATGGTAAACATACTCTATCTATTGAGTCCAATAATATTTTATATAAATATCATTCATTGAACATGTCCAAAATTTGTTCAAAAAGCTTCTTAAATGAGTTCATGTCTCACATCATGAAAGTCAATACAATGGGGAAAAACGTGTTCTACTAATAAGGTAAGTTTCACCATTCAGGAGGTATCCATGCATCAGGTAGGTGTGTTCAATACATCACTGGCACAATACCACCTCATTGCTGTGATTTTGATCTATACAACAGAAGCTACTCTCCAACGATGGGTCTGATGCTCAGAACCTGTTTGTGGAGTTTCATTCCACTGTATACAGAACATGCTGTGTCACTATATGGAATTTTCCATTCTGAAACAGGTGACTGGAAGGCAGCTCAGATGATTTATCTGCCCTTTAATTACCCTTAATACCAATATAACCAGGCAGAAAACAGTACAAAATAATTTTTCTAGATTTTGTGAGCAAATTATGTTTCTGTAAGACAAGGGAAATTAAAGGGTTGTCAAATTAAATATTTTGCAAGGCTTTAATGGAAGGAAATGAAATCCAAACAATAATGAAATCTGTATTTTTTGTTGTTGAGGTTTTGACAAAATTCAAAGATACAAGTACAGCTGTAATCTCAGTAAAATAAAGGCCTACCTTGATGGTGATCTGACATCTTGGAGGTGAAATCAATTAAACACTGATAATTGTATCCTACCATATCCATTCCAAGGAGACACAAACAGTACATCTGGAGAAGAACCCAGTAAAACACCAGGAAGAACCACCAACCCACAAAAAGCTACTGGCAAGCTTTCTCACATACCCATGTTCAATGAGCTGAGACCTGAACTCATGCAGAGGTGAGATGTCAGTGAACTGTAAAAGCAAGTATCTCCCACCACTCTGCCAAGTTGGGCCCCCATATATACATGTATGTAAAAACAAGTACACACAGATCCAAAGAATAGATATACCTTTTGACCAAAACTTAGAGCAAGAACACTAATCTGGTTATAACACTGGACAAGTATGTGAACACGAAGGGGGAGGTGGACTTGAAAACTCTTACCTTTTCTTTCACATCATCAGCTGCAAAGTGATCTGATTCTACTAGTTTATTTCCTGCCTCTAATGTGGCACTGAAGCTGTCCTGACGAGCATCTATTTCTCCCTGGAAAGTAAAATTAAGAATCAGGGAATGACATGGAACACCAAAACCAAACCACTTTGTTTTCTTTTTAAAACATTCTGGTGCTAAATGTGATCTGGAGGACTACAATTTGTTTTTTTTTTTTCTTTCTTTTTTTAAAAGTTATTCACTGAAGTTATCAGAATCAGAAATACATGGTTACCATATTATTTTTAAAAAACAAATTCATAAAATAATAGGTATGGAGATTAATTCTGATCATTTTTATGCCTGCCAACAGAACACTTGTTACAAGCAGAAGAGCTGGACATGAAATAGGTTCCTTACTTTAAGAAAGTTTCAAGACAGACTTCGTAACTGTAATGCCATGGCATCAAAACTCTCAACATACCCCTTCTTTTCCTCATCCTGCTGACACTCACCACATCTTGATTAGACATGGGAATTTGTAATGGATAATTCCAAGTAAGATTTGTAATGGATCATTTCAATTAAAATGTTGTAATGAATCATTCCATTTAAAATTTTATAATAGATCATTCCATTTAAAATTTGAAATGGATCAGTCCATTAAAATTTGTAATGGATCATTCCAATTAAAATTTGTAATGGATCATTCCATTTAAACTTTGTAATGGCTCATTCCATTTAAAATTTGTACTGGATCATTCCAATTAAAATTAGTGGTTTCAGATTAACCTCCTCATGCCTCTGACCACTGTGTACCAAAAATGTTTCAAGTATATAAAAAACAAGTTAATTTGAGACAAATTTAATTTTAAAAATTGCTATAAAGGTAAGAAAATCCAAGCAGGTCATCAATTTATGCATACAAACATTAATACAAATTTCATTTGTTAACCTCACCAATTTTCTAAAATTATGCTCAAGTGATTGTTTGAAAATCGTCCCAAAGTTTAAAAAAGTTACTTTGTTGAAATAATCAAAAATTGCTCTAATGATCTGAAAATCTAAGCGGGTCTTCTACATATGAATATAAACACACCAACCAATTTCCATTTGTCTACCTCAAGTGATTTTAACTTTGTTGTTAAAATAAGTATTTTGTAATAAATAAGTGCAAGTAAAATCAGTTCAAAAATGTCTATAAAATAAGAAAAATTGTTGCACTGGCCTTATAATTAAAAACAGCCATCTACTCTTGAATATGATAGTGTATGCAAAATTTCAAATAGTTGTTGTGCTATCAGACTAAAATGGATTCAGGACAAACTTGTGTATTTAAGACAGACAGTGCCAAGGCAATAAGCCCACTTCCACTTTCGTAGTGGTGGTATACAAATTTAGTAAAAATATATTTGTAAAATCATTCAATTATATTTTATGTTGCATTTCTAACTTATTGATTCCAAACAATCCACTGCCCCTCGCTGTGTTGAAATGGACTCGTCTGTATTTGCAAGCAACAACAAATTGTTCTGTTGACCTATGAAAAGGAAGATACCTTGTGTTCCTGGTGCCTTTCCTTAAGTGCCTCTGCACCTGCCACATCCTTGGCTAGGTCATCTGCAGAGATGATGGCCTTCATATCATGGATCCAGGAAACAAGGTCACGGAAGTCTGCTAGGAATCGATGGAGATAGTATGACTCGTCTAGGCGAGATTTCCTCTCTGCAGCCTGAAAATTAGGATCAGAAAAGTGGGCTTGAGATCACTTATCTGGCTGACACCTGCCTAACAGTCAAATATAACAATTGGCTAGGACATCTGGATCAGAGCGATGCTTTCTTTAAAACTTTCTTCCAATCATGTTTATTATGGGCTGTTCCATTTAAACAAACACTGTACCCAGGGGAGGCAGTTTTTAACAAAGTTATGCTAGGGTACTTTGATTTCAGAGACTTCATACTGACATGACAAGAAAATTCTATATTGCATCAATGGGTGAGTAACCCAATTTAAAGTGCCTTCCCTGGGTCCTATGTATGTTTTACTGGAATAACCCAAAGTATGCAAACAATTATTTTTAAAGTTGTCTCTATCTTATATTTCCATCCATCTCTGATGGCATATCAGCAACATTTTGTCCACTTCTGAAAAGTCCTTTCTGCTTGGATGTTCTCTATCAAATTTAGTCTATAAAATTTGGTCACATTCAGTTGAGCACTTTTTTGAAAAAAAAAGTTTATTAAATGTTTATCTATTTGTAGTAATGTACAGGCACATCAGTATCATTTGTACAAAACTGAAAGCCAATTATGCATAACTGCATTTTCTTCTGTTAATTTTGGTCATATTCTGTTGACTAGTTTTAGAAAAGAAGTCATTTCAAGTTTGTTATACTTCTAGTAATGAGGGCCATAGATGATGTCAGACCAGCATCCATGAAATAAATTTGAAAATGTTTAATGTTTATGCTCTCTACCCAATCTGGTAAATATTGGTAAAGTAGCTTTTTAGCAAAGTTTAAAACAGCAATTGTTGATGGGTGCACAAAACAGGATGGACATGGGACCAAACCGTAAGCTCACTTGGCCTTGTGGCTACATGAGCTAACAACCAACCACCACAAAATAAAAAGCTATCAGCATATGAACTCAAATGAGCTTGTTTCAAAATGCAAATAAAAAATTGTGTTACAGTATAAATTACCCATCTGACATTGACAAATTAGGATGGAAACTTCAAAATATGCATCTATTAAGCAAAAAGTCATCACTGAAACTCCAAGATCTACCAGGATAAGATTAAAATCTGTTGACAATTGAGACAATTTTCTAGAATGGAAACTCTTGGTGGACTAAAAATGCACTCACAAAAATAAAGAAAATACCGACAGAAGGGTCATCATTATTGATGGTTCTGAATGGTGACTAATGTATTAATGATTGCTAATGTGAATATCTGGATGCATTTTTTCAGGGATGATTTTTTGGTCCAATTTTAAACTGTAGGGGTGCATAAAGAACCCACTCCTAAACAGAACGCAGATATTGCAGGATGCACCATTCCATTAACTACCAACCATTTCCTGTTTTTCTCTTTTTTTCCCTGTCTTTTGTCCTTTAAAGAAGTCCACTAGTTCCCAATAATCATCACTATACAACAGACAATTTGAGTGGCTCTCTATAATAAATATCAAGTATCCAATTGATAGATTCCAAATGAGCATTTGTGTGGCTGTATTACCATGATATTATGTAATTCACCTCTCATTGGTTAAAATATTGTGTAATTGAAAGGATAGAGACCGTAAGTTACTATGATCTATGCATAGGTGAAAATAAAGACAAAAACTTCCTGAAAGTCGTTTACTTGATTCCTTGTGTCTTTAAACTTATTTTCAAGGTGAGCCAATTTTGGTGTTTTTAATATTTTCCCCGCTGGTGTGGGGTCTAGGCTATCACCACCAGGTGCCTTAGGCCCATCACCATTCCATCTGGTCTTCTTGGGACACCAAATTTCAAGGTTAATCATGTTCTGTAAGCATAATTCTCTGAACAAGCAGACATTCAAGTTGTAGCCAATTTTAACAGATCTAAATTCAAAGGACTCTGAACAATCAGCAAGGTTGTTATGCTCTACCTTGGTTTTAAGACTTCTCCAGTTGTCCTCTATCTCATGCTGTTTGGAATCAATTTGGTCAGCCTGGTCTCTATGGATGTCCATCAGTCTCTTGGCTTCAGTACCCAAGGCGGTAACCTGAAAACAGACCAGTAGAATTTTATGTGCGGACAAAGGCTTCCTTGAGTACAGTGTTTGCATTTGTACAACCAATGTTTACTGTGCGTCTCAAAATGATTTGATTATTACATTACGATGACACTGACATGAGATTACTTGCTACACTAATCTAACGCCACGAGTTTTGGGAGAGATTGGTATTGAAATAATCTGTTGCGATTGTAAATGCATAAGAAAAATTGTTCTATAATTTTAAGAAATAGAACAATGCTCATTTAAAGAAAAGGATAAAAGTCAATAAATCTCGAGACCTTTGGAAATCTTTAGCAAATTATGAGCTGCTGTAAATTAGCTGTGCAGACATAATAATAATAATAATAATAATAATAATAATAATAATGTCATCTAAATAATTCTGTCATACTGAAATAATTCATTCACCAAAATACCATATATACTTGCTAATACACGAGTCACACCGCACACAATGATCCTGATCTGTTTTAGCATAAAGCACCTGCAGATCTGGATCTTGTTTGTTCTACTGATTACTCTGCAGAGACTCAGATCTGCAAGTGCATTATTTGAAAGCAGATCTGGGTCTGTGCAGTTTGCAGTTGGAATCTACTTATAAATGAGTATATACGACTTATAAGTGAGTATATAGTGTACCCTTTTCTTTATGTAACTGACCTTTTGTCATAACATTTGTGCAAGTTTTGATAAATTTTTAAAAACTAATTCAGACATTATTTTAATAGTAATTAGTGACATGCTTTTCTATGTAATGAATGATCATCAATAATAATGTACGTATATACTGTCCTCGGAAAACACATTCACACTGATGCCTGTTTACAATGAAATAAAATTTAGCTAGATGTTTGCATACTGAAAAACACTTGATAAATTATTAATTATTCCAGTAAAACCTGTCCTAAAGGATACCTGATTTAAATAGACAGATTTTCAGAATATGGTTTTGTATGACTCCATAATCAGTAAATCAATATGCAGCAGGCACCTGTTCTTGACACTGAACAAGACAGTCAATGATGATGTCTCATAAATGTAGGTTTTACAGTAAATAATTTATCCAATTATTTAGCATTAACTAAAATTCTATTTTATCAAACAAACTTTAATGGTCTCGTAGAGTTTGAAGTAAGCAGTTCTACAGTATGCTGCCATTACTTCAAGTCCTTGAACTAAAGGACATGTATGTTTCTGAGAATAAAATACAACACAGACTGGTATCTGTGTAATCATGTACTGGTAACAATACAATGATACGGATTCTTCCTAAAACCAATGCGTTCTTACTCTTAAAATTTCTTGCTATACCAAATGATTTGGGGTCTACAGAAAGTGTTCATTGTAATGAAGCATTTACTATCATGAAGTACTCTATAATGTCTTTGGGAGTCCAAATTTGGCATTCATTATGTTGGAGAATTCATAATAACAAAGTTGTAATGGTGAGGGATCACTATAATCTTTCAACAACATCTGCAGGGAAATTAAAATTAAAATTATAAAGTTCTAAATAAAATAAAGAATCAAAGACAATCATCCCTAAGGAATGTATTATTAAAGATACAACATTCTGACCTATTTCTTGCTGCAGTCATACATAAAAAAGGGAAAATAAAGATTGATATGGATACTTTTTTCAATATACCTTTTCATTAAGTGCTGCCAGATCTCTCTCGACTCCCTCATGTTTTCTCTGCAAAGCCTGCACACTGGCAAGATCTCGGCCATAATCATCTGTCGACAGAATAGCATCCTTCTCCATAATCCAGGCAATGGTCTCATCAGCATCCCTGGAAAAAGGATCAAAGTGTTACTGTCTGAACCTAAGAATCAATAAGGTGTGTTTGATTCAACACTGTGTCAAAACACAAGTGTCAAGTTTCACAACTGCATGCCTTGAATATAACTTTCAGGCAACACAACTAGGTCAAGATCACACTCTCCATTTTTTGCAAATGGCCAAAAATGTGATGTAAGCATGATGGTCTGGATATAAGCGATCGGTACTTATTTTTTGTGTGTTTTACAGCACAACAATAACTGTAGGTTGTTTAGTGCTCAGGCAATTGGAATATACTATCTCTATCAAGGACGCACAAAGTAGCTGACCTGGGCTGATCCATGATAGGATTTGACACAAGTAAACAAAATGCAACATTGGAATATCAATTAAATTTTCAAATTTTCTTTCCTATTTAGTCATATACCAAGATAAATTTTTTGTGAAGAAAACACCAATGAGTTTAAGGTAATTGTTATTACATGACGTGAGACCTGAATAGCATGATATTCCATGGCCAAATAATGTGAATGTTCAGAGTCTGTTATAGGTCACACACTACTGAGATTCTTGTTAAGTTTCAAAAACATCATGCCAAAATATCAACCAAATGAATGAGTATCTTGCATAATATTTGTAGGCCTTGTTTCTGGTTACTTTTTAAATCTCCCCTGTATTTAGAAATGTACCCCTTTTCTTCATGAGAAGGGAAGGGGTGGGGGTACCCTTAATTTTCAGTTGCTGAATATACCCTGAGAGTAACATGATCAAAGAAATATCAAATATTTGACAACATACCTATTAAACCTCTGGATTTCGTGTGCTCCGAAAAGTTTCTCTTGTCTGAGTAATGAGAGCTGCTTCAGGCGCTGCCATGCCTCGTTCACTTCCTGTCATGGGATGATAATGAGTACCGATTAACTGCTGTCAATCATAATAATTTCACATAAAATTTTCATGGCTATGGTAAATTTAGCATGACAATAAAAATGTCATTCTTGTAGACAGAATGAGACTATTAAGGTCCTTCCGTATACTGGTTTTAATAAGGAATTCCTTTAATTTAATCCAACAAGATTTACTCCCCTTGGGTATTCTTCTGATAAAAGAATACCTTTATTATGTACAAACAGATTGCTGTTCAAACTGATGTGATGCTGCCTTGAAGGATTTTTTTTCTCAATTTACTTAACTCCGAATAAAGTGACTGAATTTATTTTTCAATCAAAATTAAATGAACATCAACCACTATTGCTATGTTGTTCTCTGCTACTACAATTTTCCTTATCTGTTTAAAGCTCAGTGTATTATTACTGGGTCATTTGTCTACATTCACGTAGATGTCAGATCCTTTCCCCCTCATGTTCCCCTGACTTTCTACATATTATACTCTCTACCAGACCCCTATTCTTTCCAACCAATACAAACCTGCTGTCGTCGTCTGATGGTATCCTCCTCTGGGTGACCCTCATCCAGCAGTTGTTCTGCCAGCTTGTTTACCTCTGCAACCTTATCTTCATGGTTCTGTAGGTCCTACAATACACAATAAAACACTGCTGCAATGCCTAATTTTATACCAGAATGTAACCATCAATTACTATTTGCCAATCTCCAGCATTCAATTTAAACACTAATTATCATGCCTAAAATAAATTCAGACTAGAGTAATCATGACCTTTGAAATGCTGACTGCTCAATAATGACATAAAACATAATAAAGAACATTATTTATGATAAATCAGAGGCACAATAATAAAAGCTGACAAAACTTGATATTCTTTTTTCTTCATCATGGGAAACCCCATCAACTTGTGATGTGTATGAACTGACACATGTTCCCTAAAATATCTCAAGTGCACAAGTTAAAATTACACTCTGGACAAGGATGCAAGTCACAGAATTACATTTTCCCTTGCTATACTTTATGCTTTGAGACAGTGGATGTGGTTATGGTATGCCACACAATGTCTAGTCATATACATGGGAGCAATTACATGAAAATGTCTGAAATAGTTAAAAAGGCAGGATCCTGACATGCCAAATTTTAATAGATGGACAGACACTGCCTTGATATACAATTGGTGTATTCATGAGCTATAAATGCAACAGCAGAAGCCAGTGAAATGTCAGATTTATGTCACACTTTGTTTTATTGTATGGGCGTATTACTAAAAGAAACATGTACAATCATTTAATTTCATGATTCTAATATAAACAATGCTTGAGAAATAAACTTGAAGTGCTAAAATTAATTAGTCAGTGAAGCACATGATATGGATCAGTGACCTACTTTTGTGATAAGGATTTAGTATTCATCAAGATGCCTCCTTCACCAATTTTCATGATTAAAGGTGTAACAGTACATATATACAGGGTATAAAAAACTATATGGTAATGTGCTAAACACGAAGCTTAATCTGATCTTAATCTGCAAAATGTAAAATGTTGGTCACAATGAACATCTTTTGTTGCATGGGTGTGGTACTAACAGATAAGTGTAAAATCAACCAGTTTGATGATTCCAGCATGAACAGTGCTCAAGACATAAACTTACAACAAAATTTAACCAAAGTAAGTAAACAGCACTTCAAACATGTATCAAACTTTAGTAGCCATAGTACAACCTACTTGAAAATCTCACTGGTAATTGTTTTAGTTTGCCAAATCCTAATAAGTTGTTCATCTTAGACACGAAGAGCAGAAATCCACTTAGTTGGGAACTAATGGTTGATAACAATGTTTAGATTTTAATTACAGTAAATTAAAGAGTAATTTTTAAAAAGAATATGGTTACTTCTATTTGAATACCTAGATCTGTTTGACAGAACTGTCAACAGTCCTGTTCTGCTTCAACCACAGACCAAATATTAAAATTCACTACTTCGAGTTCTCTTAACTATCTCTCGACATATTGCCTGGGCTCCAATTCACATAAGGCCTTAACCTTTATTTTCTTCTGATGATAGTTCATATTCAAAACAAACCTTATCCATATCTCAGTTTATGACGGTTTGGCAGTTATTTTCTTGGCAGACTAACGTTTGCCTACTTGTCTCCACTGTCCACATTTTTCCAGACTGTACCACTAGCTGTGGTGGACTGCATAGGTTATGTATCAGACTGGTTACATTACTTGATCTAAGCTAAATACATCACATGAAAAGATGGCAACTTAATATATTAGTCTCACAATGTAAAGGGATTATGCTGTGAATTAAACTTCATCTACTGAAAGCTTTTTGGATAAAACATGGTAGAATCTTGTAATTAGAAAGCTCTGATTTTAACATTGCTAATTCTGCATTCCCAGTCATAAATGTGACCTCTGAAGTTGCAACTTGGAGCACTGCTGAAGCATGAAATATGCATCACAATGACCTGATTTTGTGATGAGGGTGTAATACTCAACAAGATGCATCCACTCAACAAGCTCCATGATTTCAGGAATAACAGTATATATACAGCATGCAAAACCCTATTGGTCATGAGCTAAATGCAAAAACTTTCAACCAAGAACATAAAAAAATAATGTAGACAAGAAAAGTTAGCTGCTCAGCCCACTCCCAGGGATAAAAAGCTTAAAACTCAATCCAAACTGCCTAATATGAAGTATGACAACATTCTGACCATGTGATCATCAACAAAGCTACACAAACTTGATACTGCTTTATCTTCTTTCTTGTTAAATATATTAATAAACTGAGTGTTCATTCATTAATAAAGTCGAAGTCAAAGATGGGCCATGACATCATCAAAATCTCTATAAGAAAGATATAAATCTGGCATCATTATCTTTGATAGAGTAAACTTCCAAGGCTTGATACGATTTTAGTGTTAGCTTCTCGCTATAAATTTTCCAGTAATCTCTTGTCTCATGATATTATAGTGCATTTCATATTGCAATAACGAAAGCAAACAAATTTTTAAAAATATGAGCAGCAACTGATAAAACAGTATATTATAAATGAAGTTTCAGTAGGGGTACACACAGTGGCCTGAAAACAAGATGGTGAATGACTTTTAAATTTTCACTGATTACAATTTTTATTAAGCATTCCAAACACCAAACCTGGGATTGAATTCACACAACAGTAAATCAGTATCCTAAATATTGCATATTATATTCAACCCTTTGGGTATTAAAAAAGGGTACAGTCTTGCTTAATAAATCTCTTTTCTTTGCATTTACTGTCAGAAATATAATTACAGAAATTACGAACCTTTTGAAACTCATCAAATTTCTTCTGCAAGACTTCAACATGTTCCAGATCAGTTCCAAACTCATCAGATGTCACAAAAGCCTCCTGTGTTGAGAAAGAAGAAAATTATTTGCCTTTCTTTTAGAGAACTTCTTATGCTTTGTACTGATATATATATATATATATATATATATATATATACACACACACATATATACTTAATATACTTAATCTCTATAACCCGTTTATGAAACTTTCATGACGGTTAAGATTCCTTGTTCAGTTTTTATACTTCATTCAACATGTAATTACTGCTTTACCCAGTAACAGTGTAGCCTTGCTACATTTTCTAGTGCATTTAAAATGGTATTGTTCTTGAACTGCATGTATTGTAACATAACTTGAGATGTTAATCAATGGTGGACAGGCTAAAGGAAACATATGGCAACACATTCTGGTCCTCAGCTAGACAAAATTTGTACCTCCAGGTCTTACGAGCTAGGTTGGTAGTGCGTTTAGACGTCAGGTAGAAACTCTAATGCATATAGCGTAGGGCATTGTTCTTTCTGACAACAAATATTTTCGAGTTTAATCCTATCACAATTAAGTATTAGTGATCACATGATAATCAGTGATCCTATGACTATTTGTGACCCCATGACTTTCTGAGATCCTATGACAATTAGTGACCCCATGACTATCAGTGATCCTTTGCTATTAGTAACTAATCCCATTACCATCAAAGATTAAATGATTAGCGACCCAACCAATAATTATCAGTTCTTGCATGACAATCAATGATCAGATACTGGCAAGTGACTTGAAACTTTACTTGTCCTGCATAAATTTTATTTACTTATCTTACACCATACATAATAATGAATCAAATTGAAATGACACTTGTCCAACTGGACAAACATTCTGAACAAGTGTATTTCCTCAGCCTCATAAATGCAAGCAGACAAGTGGAATTTTCAAGCCCTGGCAATCATATGGTAATTAATGGTCCTATGACATTCAATGACCCTACAACAAATAGTGATGCTATGACAGTAAGTGCCCAGTCCAACATCAAATCCCTTTAGATCCTAAAATTTATTATTATTGCACACAACTATCAGTTTTTGTTAGAAATACCTACCATTTCCTTTAACTGACACAAGCTGACATTCTAACATAGTTTTTAAAGTCAAAGTGAAAGTCAAATTTACATCACATTTGTACCTTATCATGGATCCAGAACATAACCTCATTACATTCTCTCTGGAACTGGACAAGCTTCAGAGCCTGCTGGAGTTTTGTCCCCTTTTCTGCCAACTTTGAAAGTAGCAGTTCCCACAGTCTGTGTAATTCATCCAGTCGAGCCTGCAAATGGTAAGTTTTTGATAACAAGCAACATGAATTAACTGATTTTACCTTCATGCACACTACAATATATGACATTAAAATTTTAATCGCAAAATCTTTTCTCACAATTGCAAAGCTAATGACACTCATGGCACATAGCTGCCAACCCTAGGGTACAAAAATACTGACTGCTTACGAAAAAAATACTGCTTTTCAGGAATAAATACTGATTTTTAAAATATTAATGAATACTTAACTTTTTACAACAGCTACAACTATCTGTAAAGTAGGACAGTACCGTCCTTAATTATTTAATGTCAAAGATGCACGTGTTGCACTCTTGCACCTTCTGAATGGGTGCCCTGTTCCATTCCGGTGCCCATTTAGGTGCAAGAGTGCAGCACACACTAAGACACAGGCTGTTTATATGAGCCTTTTCCACACTACATTTTATTTTCTTTTTTCAATCATTATCGATTCCAATGTATCATCTTTCACTGATGATCTGAATCCTGTGTGACTTTCTTACTTAATTGTTTTCGTTTTTTCACATGAATAATCCTTTGCAATTTTACTGCCAGGAAGACATGCGAAATAAACTGCCAGCAACACCAGTAAATGAAAGACGAAGGTTCATTTCTAAAAGAAATTTAATAAACCAAATATCTTGGGGTGGGGGTGGGTGGGTTTATATGTCTTAAGTTTAGGTTGAGTTGTGTATGATGAAGCAACAAGCTGATGTTTATTAGCTTTTTCATGCTCTTGTATTTCATGGGAGCCTCCATGCCCAATAGGAAAATTACATTACACAATTTGCAAAACGTAACGTTTTCTCCTTTACTAGATGTTTTCACAAATCTAAACAAGATAGCACAATTGTCCTTCCTGTTCTAGGTTTTCTTGTCTTTCCTGGAGAAAATTTTGAATATTCTGCTTTCCTATTCAACATGATTAGAAGTTGAATATTATGAAGATGAGATACAGTGATAGTGGTAACTGTTTGCGAAATCCAATATGGCAGATACTGACAGGCATGGTAGCCTCGATTTCAAATGAACCAATCATACTGCAGAACTGTATTCCTATATACATGCAATACATTTCTATCAGAATGGAACAGAGTGCCCGTTCTAAACTGAAAATTGCAAGGAAATTTATTATTATTTTTTTGAATTATAAAACATATTTTTGCAACAAAACCCACACCCATATTCTGGTCCAAAATATGGGACAAATACGGAAGAACAGGACACTTGGCAGCTATGCATGGCCTGGAAATGTGATTTATATAGGATAAAAAAGGATCTGTGTGTGTGATTTGGATTTTTAACATAAGGATCTATTTTAAGCACTGGGATAAAAAGACACAATTTTCATTCCTATTATTATTATTATTACCATAAAACCTAATCCAATTTACTGCATATTTTGATCGTGACATCACATTCTTACCTGTTATCACAATATACCACTCTTGCACCAGGATTATGTCCTTGTCCAGAATTATTACAAATTTGTTAGTAGCTCTGTACATCTTATTTACATCCTATCTGGATTATATAATATGATGATATCCTTCACTTACTTTCTGTGGCAATTCCAGCCCTCGCGTCATGCACCAGGCTGAGATGATTACAGACCTGTCAACCCTGATGAGACAGTCTCAGTAAGGCAGCTGATTTTTTCTTGTAAGTGTGACCAGTTTTCAGTAAAGTGTAATAAAATATCATAAACTGCTATTGTAAAGCTGGAAAACGTATTTAAAAGTTTGATATTCAAAACATGCAGCGACGGTAAACATTATGTTCAGCTGTAAAGTTTGTAAAGTACACGTATCCTTATCTACCACTAGTTCAGTTGCACAAACTTCAGTTCCAAACCCAATGCAGCTCAATAGCTTGTCGCTATCTCTCAACTTGTCATAATTCTTTGACATTTCACATGATGATGCATAGTATCTCCTGCCACAAGACACACTCAAACTGACACGTGATGTCCAATAAACATAACTATGCCCCTTCCCATTTTCATTCACAAGAATCTGAATCCTTTTTATTCTTCTGTGCTAATTACTAACACTTTTTAAGAGGCTTATTGTTACTTTCGTCTTCAACATGCATCGCTTGCTGGATGCCTTTTTAAAAAAAATTCTATAATCAACAGTTTGATCCTAAAGACGCTTTGCCTGAAAAAATATGTGCAGTTTAAAGCGTCTGAGGTACTGCTGCCGAGTTAATCTGGTTCCATGTCTAACTCCACTGAATCTAATATGAAACCTGGATCAAAATCAAAAACAGATGAACCGATTATCCATATTTTTGGCAACAATAATTTTTTCATAGTTTTCGCTTTTATTCCGTAAGTTCATATTTTAAGGGTTATTTTTGCAAGACTTGCGGCACAATCTTAAGGGTTGGCAGGTCTGCAATTAAGCTGATAGGTCATGCCCTTTGATATGTCTATAGCTCATCTTCAAGGTATATCATGCATTTTCTTTAAACACATTTTTTCAATTCCAACAGAGAGAGACGTGATACTAAATCATCCAGTCAGACATAGCTAATGATAAACAAATGTTGTTTTTCTGATTTAAGAACTTTGTAGCCAATGTAAAAAAGGAACTTATTACCTTCCCTTATAAACAACTTGATATTGTAACCTTTTTAAAATTTTATTACAAATTTAAAACTACAAAAGTAGGCAGTACACATGAAAGCCATTTTTTATAACTGCACTAAATGCTATATCTATTGTGTTGGTAACAGGTATTAAAGATAATTTAAAAATTATAATTTGCATCGGTTAACTCAAAATCAAGTTATTTCTATATGATTTAACTCAATCCTTCAATAAGTCTTTACCCTGATGATATCTGAAGCGAAGTGTTCCTGGTTGATCATTTCTGTCCCGGTGTTGTCCAGTGCCACAATGGCATTAGCATGGGCTGCTACCTCTGCCTCAAAGGCCTGATGCTTCTGGATCTTGGCCTATTAAAAGAAAGTAAATGGTCAGTGTTACATTTATCTTCATGGATTAGAATGTTGACAGATGGCACAATCTGAAGTTATTATTATAAATGTGTTTCTATTTACAAAAATAAAAAAAGCCTATATTTTTAATCTTTATATGAACACAGAAGGAAACCCTTTAACAACACTCTTCCTTATAACTTGACTTAGATAAAACAAGGCGGGGGCATGGCCTCAAAAGTTTTAAATCCACTTCACCGATTTCTCAAATCTAATTTTGAATTAGTACAAAACTGTATTGCCACAGTAAATTTTATTTGTTAAGTTTCTGATATGAATTGTATTTTAATAAATACAGATATTAAAAGTTAACTTTTGTGAATGTTCAGTGCTAATCGGTCAATAATACATCACTGAATTTTACTATTAGCTCATTTGCACTGAACCATCAACAGTAAAGTTAATAAGTCTTCTCTGTCTGCAATACACCATATACAACTGTTGTTCTCTCCAAAGCAATCAAATAGGCCAAGTTTACTCAACCTGCTTTTAAGCCAGTGCACCAAACAATACCCTTGTTGAAACAAATCATCAAAATTAATCTCACAGCAAACAGTTCTTGCAATTTTCAGGAATTGCTTTATTTACAAATAAGAGGCAGAGGGCTGCCTGACATTGCTCACCATCTTAATTTATGTATCTAAACCTGCTAGAGCAAACACATGCATCTATCAAAAGGTGGCATGAGAACAAAGCCTGGAGCACTTAGTTCTTTTAGGTCTAACAAGGATAACATGCATGCTTCTGGTTTCATGCTAAAAACTAAAGTTCCTCAAAGGGACTTGTGCTTTACTGGCCAAAATGTATTTCCAGGAATTCAAGACAAGACCTTTGTTCCTTTTAACTACACTGTTGGAACCATCTCTGATATTCTTCAGCAATAACATTTTCGAATTAGCTGCTATGATGGACATATTGCATGTCAGACTGACACCGTTTTCATTTAGGAACAATAAGCACTATAAGAAGTCTTCTGCTGGAAATTCCATGTTGATATAACTTCCCATATTGAAGGATTAAAAATGACAAGATTTTCAAGATGGCTGCCATGCTGGATATCGTATTGGCACCATTTCCATTTAGGACCAAACAGACATGATATAAAAGTATTGGTGAAAGTATAAAAATAACTTCCTTCAAGAAATTTAAAACATTTATTCTAAAATATAGTCTGAGTGAAAAATATTTGAGTATTTGAGGAATTGCAATATCAAGATTTTCAAAATGGATGCCAGAAAGGCCATATTCAAGATCTGATAGACACCATTTGTATTTAAGACCAACTACACATCAGAAGACTAGTGAAACAACATGTTGATATGAACATCTATTCAGGACTAATAGTGATAAGATTTTCAAGATGACCACTTTGGTGGCCACACTGGATGGCCATGCAGCATAATTTTCATTTAGGACCATCTAGACCCAAGGATCAATATGCATTTAACATTTCATGGCAATCCTCCAAGTAGTTAGGAGAAGCAGCAATTTGAAATTTGTTCTAATGGACAGAAGACAACTGATGGACAACAGACCATTCCTTCTGGTCTATGAACAGCAGTGCTAAAAATCAAAAGAATTTCTGCAGCGGTGAGAACTCAGCACAGCCATAAACGTAGCTTTGATAGGCATTTGATGGCAGATCAGCACCATTTGTACACACTGAAAGCCCTCTATGCCAGATTGCTTTCTGTCAAATTTGGTCAATTTGTTGAATGGTTCTTGATAAGAAGTCATTTGTTTTTCTATACTTTTGCAATGTTGGCCACATCTGACAGCAGATCAACAGATCTTGAGAAGAAATCATTTAAAGGTTTTTCAATTTTTAGTACTCACTGACAAATTCTACAGCAGATTGGTATTATTTATACAAAATAATTTAAGAGATCCAAGCCAGGATGCTCCCTGTCAAATTTGGTCAGACTCTGCTAAGCAGTTCTTGTAAAGAAGTCATTTATGAATTTTTCTTTCATTCATGTTAGCAGCCATATTTAATGGCAGATCAGGATCATTTGATAGAATGCCTCTTGTCAAATCTGGTCAAATATTGCTCAACTGTTCTTAAAACAGAAGTCATTCAAGTTTTCTATTTTAGCATCTGTGGTCATATTTGATGGTGGGTTAGCAACACTTGAACAATGTGACAGGGCTTCATCCCATGATACTTTACATCAAATAAGGTCAAATTCTTTTGCGCAGTTCTTGAGAAGAGATTTAAAGTTCGGTAACAGGGACCATATTTTTTCCGGATTGGCATCAATTGAACAAATCTGAAAGCTTTACGCTAGGATGTATTCTGTTTTTGTTTTTTTTTTCAATTTTGTTAAGAAGTCATCTGAAGCTAGCTATTTAGGATGGCTGATACATGACACTTGACAACGCACTTAGGATGAAGGACTGTACCACCTGCTCATCACTTGACCTTGCAGTCAGGGGAGTTAAAAAGAAAAACAATAAGTCTTTATTTTTAAAAATCATCACATGGCTACACCAATATGCTTAAAATCTTACTCAAACCTTTCCATTTCTTTAAAATGTGGTCAGAAATACAGACACTGTCTTCAGATATACATCAGCTAATTGTCAATGTAATACTTGGTCAAGCTAATGACAATTTCAAGTTTTGTGTATTGTCAATGGATACCAGACTCTGGAACAGAGCCACTGAAGTTGTAGGGGTGGAGGTGTTTGCTGCTACATACATTACATATGTACATACATGCTACCCTGTTTATAGCAGTGCATTAGTGTAAAGCCATTGTTATCAGCTTATCTTTCAATTATTACAGTGCCCATCTAATTTATTCTTCCTTCTCTGTCAGAAATTAATTTCTTGAAGATCACTCTTTACCAGTGAAATCTAATAGTTGCTCCCAAACTGGGTATAATGGTCACAATGTACTTCTTACAAAGAATTCTAAAGGCTGTTTCCCACCTGTTAAAATGTAAATATTTAATGAAGTCAATGCCTATGCATAGGTTTCAATTATAATTTATAATGCAAACATTAATATGAGTTTCTTATAACAAACTCCTATCTCCAATTTGGGTATCTTGTTTCCAGTTTTATACAAAAAAGTCTAATCAGACCTTATTTTTACCATACATGAATATTTTCTGAAGGTCAGGCACACATTTCATATGTTTGGAGTTATTAGCAAGGAATTAACATATGGATTTAACTAGAATCTAGCAGAAACAACTCAAGGTCTGAAATTTATATAAAACTAATTAGTGACTTTCAAATAGATACATATGCATACTGAAATGAAATTGTGCTTCATTAATACAGATTCAAATCTTGGAACAATTTGTGTACTGAATTCAGCCACATCAAGATCTATGACAGGATCAATCAAAAGTTCGCTTCTTTATGCACATTTTTGAGGGAATTACCACTGGGTCACTGTTATCAATGCATGGAGACTGGTTGGTAAGTACACATGTATTTTAACTATTCATGCTATCCTTTTATTGATTTTCTGATAACATACATGTACTAATGCAAGGTTCTCTGTAAACAATTACATTTTAATACTGCAATCAGTGTTTAAGTATTTCTCATTTAAGATGCATCATTTTAAGATAGTAACTGTATAAATGAAGCCCACCTGCAGTAAGATTCCTCTTGTTCAGCTTATAAAACATAAACTTGCAATGTTACTGTCACTGACTTGTTTCAATATTGCACAATACATTACATGACACTATAGCACTGTGTGAACCCCAATTTCATCCTACAGTGGGTTTTCCATGTAGTTTAAAATCACATTACATAACATAATAGCACTGTCTGAACCCTAACTTCACCATATAGTGGATTTTTTCCTGTAGTTTAAAATGACAAGTTTGTGCCTCTGTAGCATTAATGCCTCAGACTAAAAGGGGAAGCAACTCTTAAAGGTTACCTTTGGTTACCCTAACCAGAACTGGATCTAAAATTCTGGACTAATCTGTAAAATTCATATGTCTGGGTCAGTGTGAGAATTATCTGTCCTTACAAGTCAAAACTGTCAAAGTGTCTTGTCAATAAATTATCAAAACAACATGCACAAATGCTCATGTGTCAACCACTGTATTTGGCAAAAGGTACTAACAAATGTTTATACAATGTTATTGTTTTTCTGTTGCTACCTGAGTGAAGTTTTAATTAGCAAAACCTATGGCACACCATACACAGAACTGTAAAGTTCACCAACAATTTCTGCTTTCTGAATCACTACTGTTCATGTACCTGTAAATTGGTAGGATCTTTGTAGCTTTCATCAGAAGCAGTCTGCAGCTTCTCATAAATCCAGCTCTCCAGTTCATCTGCATCTCTCTTGAAGTACTGGTAGCGGCGTGAATCCTCTAGTCTGCTCCGTCTTTCATGACAGGCATTTTTAAAAACAGAATAACGATTGAGGACCTCCTCTCGTCTCTCCTGAATGTCCTCAGCAGTCTCCAAAATTTTAATCTCGCGAGGTTGAACCTCGGTCATCTTGCCTCTTTACTGAAACAAAATTGAAATGTTAGAAAATGAATTTCAACTGCCCTTACGATACTTAGTACAACTACTGAAAATACCCACCTTTACTAACAAGAAATTCTTCAAGGAATTGTTTTGACTTCACCACTGCCCGATTCATATGTGTATGTTTTCACTTTTAGACCATGACAAGTTGAAGCTTGATCTATTCTTGTTCGACACTTTCTTACAATGCCCAGCATTATAATTAAAACGTTAGCTCAGTACATAACATTTCCCTGATTGCTTGCCCTTATATAGGTTGTTGTAGTTTTTGTTGTAGGGTTTTATGCCATTTTTCAGCACAAGATAGGCCATACATGGCAGCCAGTATAAATGGTGGAGGAAGAACCCAGGAAACCCCCCCGGAAAGAACCACCGACCCAAGAGAAGCTACTGGCAAGCTTTTCACATACCAACATTGGCCGAATCTGAGACTCGAACCCACACAGGCAGGCCATTATATAGGTAGGAATGGACTTTGATGCATTAATGAAATATACCCAATAGAAGCCATCTATTGCTAGACAGAGATGAAGAACACTGTAACCTTGCATAACTGAAATTTCTTATATCGGAAAGTTGTCTGTGAGCAGCTTATTAACTCATGAACCCCTGGAGATTCTTTTCATTATCGCACTGGTGTAGGTAAAACATTTTTGAGGTTACTTCTGAATAAATCCCAAGTACATTTGTTTCTGAAAAAGTTTTATTTAGCCAGAGGCCAAGATGTTTTAAAGATCATTTTCGGGATGGGCTAGAATTTTGCTCACACATGTGCAAAAAAGGGTGAAAATTTTACCTTTCTTTTGCCTGTTGGATCCAACATTTTCATGTTCTGCCAACTTTTTACTCCAAAAAAATCTTAAACTTATTCAACTTTTTGAAAAGATTCACCTGTCTGTGTGCAGATCAGACCAGTCTGTTTTAGCTCTCAGGCCAAAAAGTCTAAAATGGGAACACAAACTATAGTCCTGATGAGTAAACTTAAAAATCGGGTCTAAAAAATTATGTTTTCCCTGCTGTATTTTGTAATGCAAGCAGAAAGTCTACATTATTTGGTGTCAATGGTGTATTATAAATGACACTGATGGTACAGAGCTCAGAAGTAAGGTACAACCTCATGACATAAAACCATGGCTAATGAGTTAAGAATCTAAATTCCGAGGAAATAATCAAATACTCCAAAAAACATAAAGCTAATTTTAACAAATGTGAAAACTGTGTATCTTTGTCATGTAATTTATTTGGGTACATGTATACCTCTTGTATAACCCTGATATACAACATGATGGAACAGGTTTTTTTTGGTTATGACAAATGCAAATTTTATCTGACATCCGATCTTCGCTAGCCATGGTTCCGATATGATAACCCTATCCATACCTTGGCAGATCGAACAGATATTTCAGTGCTTTGTCCCTGCGAAATCTATTGGATTTCATCAGGTGCCTCTCTCAGTATGTCAAGCCAACTAACCAATAGTATGTACCAGTGGTGCATTGTACATCAGCCGAAAATGGTGAAGTCAACTGACCTAAAAAAGGATACTTTGTAAGTTCAACATTGAAAGGATGACTACATACCAGACGGAAGCCATTATAGGTGTATTTGAGTGAAAGGTATTTGTACAAACATGGACTGTCAGTGGAAAATTGCTTATTTATCGATACCTTGGCTAGTGAAGATGTCAACATCTGGCAATTATGATGTACAAGAATGGTCTCCAACTGAAAGTGTTTGTTCTTTTTCCATTGAAAATTTGGGTTACTTCTACAAAATTTAACATGCCCAACAATGACACTTTGTTGCTAGGTCTATCTAGGAATTTTAATTGCCATCCCCTGCTTATACCAAGGTCACACATGCTTTTACAGACAATACAAAAATGAATGTTGATATATCTCCTTTATGATAATCCCTTGATAATCACAATAACACACCGGCCACACCCATCATGTAGGCCTAGCTAAAAGCTTGAAAATTCAGAAAGCCAATTTTTATTATGATATGTGAAATAAGGTCTGAGATACATGGTCACATTGACCTGTGCTGGCATGGTTTGAGTTCATCAAAAAGCATTCATATGTGGGGTTGAATCAGGTCTAATATATTGAACAAACAGATGAAAATACACAAGTCACTTAAGTGTACAAATTGGGTCACATTAACCTATTTTCTGTATTGGATGCTTACCTTTATGACGATGTATCTAAATAACAATTTTCATTATTGCATGTGAAATAGTGTCCATAGTACTGAGGATCTAATGCACAAACAGCTGAAAATATCAACATTACTCAAATATGCAAATTAGGTCACAGTGATCTATTACTGGTATGACTGCGAAATTCTTCCTAAGATGTATCAACGTACCTATTTACGTAAATGAAGGTAAAATGTCAGCGTGTGCAACAAATGAATGATTGAATAAACTAACAGACAGACAGGCAAGATGCAGTATCTCTTAACAATTTTATGGATTAAGTGATAAAAAAAAATCAGTAAAATTCTGAACACACACACACACACACACATATATATATATATATATATATATTCTGGTCAATAACCCTGATTCAAGGTCAATGGAGTGAATGTGTATGTTGTTGTATAAACTGTCACATCCCCATAATGAGACTTCCCAAGTATGAAGTGAATCTGTGAAGGGATTTCAGAAAAACATGCTTATGAAAAGCTTGAAGCAAACATTTGGTCAAGGTATATATATATATATGGTCCTGAGGTAAACTAAAGCATGTTGAAACCATTTTCTTATTAGACTTGCATGTGACCTCTGACTTTTAGATTTAAGAATATATAGGTTTTTTCATTACCTAAAAAGCAAGCCATCCAAAGTTTAGTCAGGAATTTACGCTGCTGTGCAAAATCACTTTTCTTCAATCCACAATGATCCTGACCTTTGACAACAAAATCAATAAGTTTTTTTCTTTCGAAAGTCTAAAATCTTCCACAAACTTTGCTGATATTGTTGTGCTGAAACATTTTTTCTTCTTTCTTTCAGTCAGTGACTGTTATCTTTGACCACAAAATCTGTAGGGTTCTTCCGAATTGCAGCTTTGAGGAGAATCCTACAGTCATACCTAGAATGTATGCCAACAGCCATGATTCAGGCCAACCCTGGCTATTTACGAAAAAAGAAGAAATGAGAAGTTGTAAATGCATCAAAGTGCTTTTTTTTAAATTTGCAGCATTTCTGGGAAATCCTAGTCAATCCAATCATGACAATCATTGAGTTAGTCTGAATAAACTGTGGTTTCTATTTTCCAATGTAATTACTGGTAAATAAAATGCATGAATGTTTCTGCAAATTCAACAATACAAATCAAAGGCATATTTTTGTCTCAGAGGAACATTCATGGTTGTTGTTATAGGAAATGCCATACTTTCAGCACAAGATAAACTGTACATGGCGGAGAGTATAAATGGTGGAGGAAGAACCCGGGAAAACCCCAGAAAAAACCACTGACCCACGAGAAGCTACTGGCATGCTTTCTCACGTACCCACAATGGCCAAACCTGAGACCCGAACCCACACAGACAGAGGTGAAATGGCAGCGATCTGTAACGGTGAGTGCTTTAGACCACTCGACCACTCTGGGCCCCCAAACTGTCACAGCAACACAAATATATTATTTTGTGCCAAGGCAACTAGAGTATAATGCCTTGCCCAAAGACACACCACAGTAGTCAATACAGACCAATCTGTTACTGGGACTCAAACCTGCACCATTTCTTGGCTTGCAAGTCCAGCATGCCAAACACTGAGACAGGTCAGCTCTTAGGTCTGTGATGTAAATTTAATGCAGGTCAGCATAAACTATTTTGCTTCTCTGTCACAGTAACAATGACCTATGACCTTTTGACCAAACAAGTGATTGGCTTCTTCCTCATCTTCTATGTGCAAGCCATCTACAAAATTAGGCAACCATGCATGACTGAGAACTTGGGGTTTTTTGTGCAGTAACCATTCTTTGTTCTTTCAGTGACCATGACCTTTAACCATTACATTTATAATGTTCATCTTTACCACAAGTACAAGCCATCCCCAAATTTTAACTATAGATGGTGGACAACTCAAGTTATTGTGCAGAAACAACACTGGTACCTAACAGACGGACATCACAACATGCTCAGCAGTATGGTGGACATATCAAAAGTTGTTCAATTCATGGAGATACCTGCAGTATGTTTTGTATCAAATCAGAACACCATTCAATAGGTCTTACAATACACAGAATATATTAAAAGTGTTCTACCACAAATAAAAGTAAATCCACAGAAAGCAGCATGATCATCCATAAAATCCAGATACTTACCCCTTTTAGAAATTTCCAGAAGGTAGAGAATCAAATAATACAAGGCATAGTATAGTAAGTAGGCACAAAACAAAATTAATATCGCCAGGAGAAATAGATCTGGGTGTTCTTCAAAAAATGGACACTTAATGTTTACCATTTAATAAGTCAAGAGTTAAATGCCACTTTTATTACTCATGTCCAAAATTGCAAAAAACTCACATATTCAAGCACTTCTACTTGCTACGTAAAGGAAGAAGCAAAATTATGAACCAAGATCATCTCAATCATAAAAACAAGGACACTGTGCCATATTTTTGGTATGGCTCAGTTACTCTCCTACAGATGCATCCCACAAAGCTGAATAAATCTTCATGCTTTAAGATCTTCAGAAACACAGTGGACTTTAAACTGCACAACTCTTTACCGAAGCACAAACAAGTCAATATTTCCAGGAACAGTTCTTTCTCCTTCAGCCAGCCAACAACAATTATAAATGAACAAGCCAGTTTCTGAGATATGACTGGAACAAATTAGTAGAGATTTGTTTATTCTTCTTCAATACAATCTAGTCTGCAGTCGTTTAGATATAATTTCTTTTCCTGAGAGAATCTGAACTTGGATTAGACCCAAAGTATAATCAGAAAACAAACAGACAAGTCAAGACAAGCCTGTGAAGTTGTTAATGATTTAGCATGAGATGCGCCTTATTCAGCATGTGGGCTGGTGTGGAATCAACAGAGAGGACGTAACAAACAACTTACAGCCACTAACTAAAATGAAACTTTCTATTTCTGGAAAGCAAAGAAAAAATATAGGCACTGCAACTGTATGAAAATCAATGAAACCCTGGCCATTCAAAAACATCCATGAAGGAAGGTTAAAATATTGCATAAAGCAAAAGTAAAATACTTGTACAATATTTTACAGCTTCACCATAACAGCAATGAAGCTTGTATGGAATAAGTTTCACCATTTGACTTTCTACTAATCTGCAGTAATCATTTCTATGTAATACATATACCTTTTCATTCACATCTTGTCATCAATTTTATATCATTTTCATGATGTTATTTAATATTTGTTTAATAACTAAAGAAGTCAGATAAATTTTGTTACAACGGCCAATGGGCTACTACCAAGATTCTGAGTACACTCAGCTTGCCAACACTGTTAATTTTAAGGTGTTAAAGAAAAATAGCTTACACAAAGGCATTTTGCACCCAAATTCACCCTTCATGGGCAAAGTCATAAAACTTGACAAATTCATCTGCATAGGTTAACATAATATATACATATTTATCATGCTGATAAAGGCTCACAAAAGCTGTGCATTCTTCAACAAGTTTCATAAATTTAATATTAAATCATTACCCATTTGAGATTCTCTTTATCAGTTTTCATTTCAGTGGAAATTATTTTGAAAGGAAGAAAGAACAAATAACTTCATTCATTCTGACAGACACTGCACCTTTCATCTGCTGTGTATATAAAATAGTCCCAAGTAAAGCTGAACTAGTATTAATGTTCCAAAAGTGAACAGAGTTGAGTTAACTTATTTCTATAGTTAACATTTAAACCACACTTGTATATAATGTGGATTCCATGCTACAGGTATTCCCCCCTCCACCCCCACCGGCTATCAAATGAGCAACACCCTTAGTTTTACTTCTTGTTGTTCTTGTCTTGGGGTTTTATGTCGTTTTTTATGTGGTAATATGTTAAACATGACATAACAAGCCCTGTAGGGCAGAGGGGTAAACTGGCCACACTCAGACGTACAATACTATTTTTGCCCAATTCCCTTTCATGACTCGAGTCGAAAAATGGCTGCCAAAATGTTCATTCAAAACAAAATTCCAGAAGGTGGGGTTAAAAATGTTCTCCAACGATCACAGCCAATAAGTAAAGATGATACTGCACAATAATTTCTTGGGCTTATTTGGACCAATCAGAATCACAAATATGAAACTGCACATACTATAGGAAAACTATACTGACTGTGATAAACATATTTATCAAATGATGAAAAAATCAGGAGACCCATCTCAATTTCAGGAGGGCCAATCTCACTGTCCATTATTGTATCGTTTAATATCACCTGCCTCTTACAGTACTATAATTATGAATATTTATATTATTTTCTTTTAAAATACATTCAATTCATACTAATGTAGTAATACATAAATAAGAATATCATCTGATAATAACTGAAATAACTAAGTGTCTAGAAATAACTCCATCATGGGTTATTTCTTTTAAACTGCTGAGTTGTTGAAAAGAAACGAAATCTAATTTTACATTTCTTAATCAGGGTCCCGGGTGACCTAGTTATCTAAAGTGCTTGCCTTTACCAATTACTGACATCACACCTGTCTTCATGGGTTAAAGTCTGGGCTCGGCCAATGTTGGTATATGAGAATTCTTGCAAGCAGCATCCCATGAGTTGGTGGCTTTTACCAGAGTTTTCCTGGGTTTTTCCTCCACCAGATAAACTGGCCACCACATACAGCCTATTGTGAGCTGATCCTAAGAGGTTTTCTTATGCATTCTTTATGCTTGAATGGTTAAGCAATCACTTCCAGTACCAGCATCCCTCGTCACTGCCATTAATTCACTCAAGTCATTTCCAGCGACCAATAAATACAATGCAATTGTACAAGTATGAGACCCAATGTTGCTATCAGAATTCTAAGGGCAGGGGCAGGGCCGTGTCCCCCTGTCCTCTAATTTCAGAGACAAACAAAATTTAAAATGGATAGAAAAGTACTTGAAAAGAAATACTGTTGGGATATTTCTGTACACAAAAATGTCTATTAAGTTCTTTCATCCTTTAGAGTATATCTGATATAAGAAGTAATAACATTTTTTGGGGTAAGTATGAATTCAATCACTGGTGTTCTGAAGAGACTGACATGTTTACAGCTGGTATGAGCAACAAGATTTCTTTGTTTAACATTAATTTGTCCCTATACAGGCACATAACAATTCCTGTTTATGTTTTCAAATGTCAATGTGACCTTGAAACAACAGTTGTCTGAAGTAGAGGATGGGGTAAAGGAGTGCAACATTCACAAAGTTACACTACCATATATACCTGCTTATAAGTCAATTCAAACTGCAAACAACAAATATCCTGATATGCTATCACATAATGCACCTGCTAATAAGGGTCTATGGCATTTGTTCTACTGATTACTCTTAACTGCACAAACCCAGATCAGCTGGTGCATTACGATATGGCAGATCTGGGTCTGTGCAGTTTGCAGCTGTACTTGACTTGCAAACACGTATAGATAGTAATTACAGCTGGTTGGTTAGTTGCCTTCCAAGGTTTCTTTTGAGCGAAAGTTTGTGATATGCCTTAGCTGAACCAGGCTGGCTTGGGCAGGTAATGAACCAGCAATCTTATATTATGAACCTGATACTCAAACAAAATAATTAGCTACTGCAGCTCAGCCGCAACTAATTGCAGAGAATCACAAACACCTTTTCATTTTGTATGAAGCTTATGATTTTTATGAAAGAAGCTAAATAATTGTTGATCATACAAATTGTTAAACCCTGATAAATGAATAAAACAAAATAAATTTGCAATACATAATCTGCAGACTTGTAATGATAAATCAGCTGTCATGAAAGTCAGCTTTTTTTTGCAAAAGGAATGTTTCCTGAGAAAGGCTTTACTGTATAAAAAAAATGGGTGTTTGGAACATCATACTGATGACCCTTTACTCAAAAAAACAATGAGACTGAAATGAGACTGAATCTGCACACTTCATGCATATTAAATATTTATGCATGCCATTGAAACAAAATAACTTGCAAATTTACCTTATAACAGCTATTATAAAACCACCATAAACTTGTATCTGGTGGGCAGTCTAATAAAAACAGCAAAAATGTAGGATCTAAAGTAAATCAATAGTTCTGGTGATAAGCCTGGATCTCCCAACCCTGTCTGTTACCACAGCAACAAGAATCTGGCATCAATTGCTGCTGCAAGTTCTGATCAATAACAGTCAGGCCTATGGCTACCACCTTTACCTCCTTATCAGCATATGTGTATACAACACAAAAGAGTGACTTGACAAACAATTATAAATAAGTGACCATGAAATTTTATAACTGTAGTAAGAAATTATCAGTACATTAGAGAACAAACACCATGCATAAAAAATCCATTATTGATAGATATAACATGGATGTGTTGACAACCAATTTTATGGGAGAGTTGGGGTGTAGAAAAAGAATGCACTATTTTCTTCTATGCCATTCAAAATACTTTTGAAAATGCTTCCTTGCCTAAAAGAATTTCTTGTTAATCATCCATAGGCCATGGTAGCATGTACTGTAAGGATTAAAGTTCCAAAGTAATCTAGAAGAAAATGCTGATGCAACAATACATGAAAATTCAGTGCGACTCCATTTCCATGGGCAAGGTTGCATTTTTACATTACAGAATAGTTGCTCATTATTTAAATAAAAATGTTGCATTAAAAAAAAATTAAAAGTGCAATCTTTATTTATGAACCTATAAAATTCATTACTGGCATTCAGATCGCACCATCATAACCAAATTAGAAAATTCCTGCCTATAGATGCATGAAACCCAAATTATCACCATTTGCTACTTACATATTAACACGTTCACAATATATAAAAAGAAACAAAACCTTTTCACTTTGAGTAATTCAAGTTACAGCATTTTAAAAAAAAAAGATTGCATTTAAATAATAAGTGACTATTCTGTATGTATCCTTACAGTACATGCTACCATCGCAGATAGATGCATGCATGGCACTCACGCTTTCAGGCAAAGTAGGTTTCTTAAAAATGGTTTAAATGCCACATATTATAAAAATTTTGGTGGTCTAAAGCACTCACCATTACGATCATTGCAATCTCACCTCTGTCTGTGTGGGTTCGAGTCTTGGGTTCAGCCAATGTGGGTATGCGAGAAAGCTTGCCAGTAGCTTCTCGTGGGTCGGTGTTTTTTTCCCAGGGTTCTTCCTCCACCAATGATACTGGCTGCCATGTATAGCCTATATTGTGCTGAAAAATGCTATTAAACCCAACAACACTACCATTTTTAGAAACACTGGGACATTTGATAGAAGTCTCATTTCTACAGTGAATACAGACTGCACACCTACATTTTGTCACATCTTCATCACAAATCACTATGTATTCCTTATCATTTTTCCAACGAAAATGGCAGAGATCATTGACAAAGTCAGAATTCTGTGGGATTTAAAAAAAAAAACTAAAGTCATTATAAAATACATAACAATGACAAGTTCTACAGAACCCTCACTTTTATACAGTGCAATATTTTTTAGCAACCACTTGACAGAATGTTGGCTGCATAAAATGATGCAGTTGTTTTGAGACGGTAGAATCTGAGTGAAAAATAACATGGGGAAAATAAGATATAAATTTGATGTCACAGGTCGCTGTCTTCGAGAGACAACTAATGTAGGTCAGACTGTATAATTCAGGGTAGAAAAATCTATGCCCTTGAGACAGAGAACTAAAAACTCATGCCAAGCAACAATTTGTCATAACACAAAAGCCTGGCATTGCAACAGAAAATATTAATAAATGATAAATTGAAATATTATACAGGAATTTTACATATTTTCCAGTCCCTCTGAGTACCCAGAAGGTGGTTTCTAAATTAACACAGTTGAGTGCTGGGTGAGAAGCCATAATAATCCACATGGGTCTACTACTGTACTCATTATCTGATTACATAATCACAGACCAGAATTCTAGGTGAATCCTTAAAGAGACAAGACTGGTCAATACTGACTTGTCAGCACACCAACATTTGACAGAGATATGTCTTTGGCTTGACACAAGTAATGACTATACAGTGGGACCCCGCTATAACACGGTAGCTGGAAGCCATAGAACCCGACTGTGTTATGAACCGAACCGTGTTATAAGCAACCATGTACAGTACCAACAAATTTGCAGGGTTACCAGGGTGGGTGGGGGTGGTAATGAAAACGGATGCAGAAACGTTTGCTTCATTGGCATAATTACCATTTTAAATCAATGTATATTAAATGAGAAAACACCTGCAGTGATAACAGATATTGCATATATATTTCTTTATTCAGAGAACCACACATTGGTACATACACGTGTATAGTTTATATATACATATCTAATCTATAGCATGAATAGAGTATCAACACCGTATATTCAACTGTGAATCGAATCACATACACTGAATCCACAATACAAGTATTTCCATCGAAAATATCAGCACACAGATTTAAAGTATTCAATAATTTTGTCACAGATCATTATGTGACTGAATTAAATGGAAAAATAAATAGGAAATATTACATACCGAATGATGGAACAGGACGTCCGAAGGTTAAAAAACGGTGCCTGTATAAATTTCATACTGCTAAATTTTCTCATCCATGAATTGTAATACTTTATTATTGTTTGAAAAACTCAGTGATTTTCAGCTGCTTTCAGCTACTGTCATGTTTGCTCTTTGCAAAGTCAATCATATTTCTTAAATGAAGAATTCCAACATGGTATCTTGCGTCTCCATCCATCTCAAAGCACACTCTAAATTTTTTACTGTTTCTGTTGCTGACAGTGGATTATCCTCAGGTGTGGTGTCCTCAGTGTCATCAGAAGCATCACCATTGTCATCATCACCATTGGCGTTATTGAACATAATATTTTGAACAATTTCTGCATCCGAATGTGATCTGCAACTGGGCAGTCATTATCAAAATTGAGCCATTCATTAACACGGTCGTGTGACTGCATCTTTTCTTTAAGAGTAAAAGCTTTACGTTTCCGTTTCCCATTTTCCATTCAAAATGTCTACTAACAAACATTTTTATACCTATTACACCACTCCCTCGATAACTCGCGCCCTGATAACTCGCGAACCCGCTTGTAACGCGGGGTCAAGCATGGATCCCATTTTTTAAAACCAGAAATTGCCCCAAAAATAGATCCCTATTTTATGAACTTTATGGAAATCGCGATCAAAATTAGCTACAAAAACTTTGATATATCGCTCGTTTTATTGTCGGAAACGATAGATAGGACCTGGAAATTTTAATCAACATTATGAAATACCAAATTTAAAAATAAGTCATACAATTTTTTTACATTTTCTTTGCAAGTGACATTTCCAGCACACCGCAATTAACGATATGTAAGGAAATTTCGATCAATGAAAATGTCAATTACGCCAAGTGGAGGCAGTACTTTAATAAATAAATACAAATTAAATAATATTTTTGTCAATTGAAATTTGTGTTCTAGTTCTATTTTCTAGTTCCTTTTAAGTGTAATCATCATAAATGCAATGTGTCCTTTTGTAATTAAACGTAAAATGTGTCAGTCTACCGTAGCAGCTATGTCCGCGAGCATTTCTCTGAGAACCTATTTAGGTGCCGACCGTGTTTTGATAACTGACTAGCAGAAGTATTTGTTGCATTGTTGCACTGAATTAAAAGCTAGCCTCCTTTGTATTATCACGTTAATTATGTCATTGAATCAAATAATGGAGGTGAAATAAAAAAAGTGTTAAAAGGCACGAAAATCGTACAAACTTAAAATCTAGCTGCCCCGGTCGTATGTCGGGTGAACTCGCTTCATTTGATCAATTGAACGCTGTTACAAATGTTATAGTGTATGTAACATAAACTACCTTAAATTAACCGACTCACTGGTAACTGTGATCAAAGATAGCACGGCAACCAAGCGAAAAGAATATTATACTTCGTAAAATAAAGATCGTGGTTTCACAGATACGGACCATTGTGGGCAAGCGAGTTTCAGAGAATTCTTGAACTGGCACTTTGATATATCCTCAAGAATGATAAAAAGTTTCATTATTACTTCCAATGAAATCACGATATCAGTACTGTACTAATTGAAGAGCACAAAAATTGAGATTCGACGTAGACGATTGTCTCACGAAAATTTCGCTTGCTTTTTGAACAAAAGGAATCTTGTTTGGTGGTGTCTTAACAGTTAGTCTAGTTCCCTGCTCTTTTGACTCCCAATTTGGTAGGATACAATGCCATACCACTCCGGGAACCAGACTCATCAAGAAAACAAAATGCAGTGACGTAATACACACATGTTTTCGTGTAAACGTAATGGTTGTTGAAACCAGTTGGAACGATCTTTCACATGTTGGACATTTTGAAAATAAATGTTATTTAAACAGAATAACGAACAACTTCATTAGAAAAAGTGCGTTATTAAAGATTATTATCGACGTGAAGGTAAAATGAGGATTCAGTCATTAAACAGTGAAGTTCCCTAACCCCGACCCCCCCGCTGTTTTCTCGATGTCCAAGCGATTTTTTTCAATTTTTGGAGGTCCCTCGGTAACTCGTGCCCTTGCTTATAGCGCGGTCTATGTTTGTGGACCCCGTTCTGCGCGAGTTATCGAGGGAGTGGTGTAGTTTGAAAGACTACAGCAAGAATAATTGTCAGTCAACAATGGAGGTATATTTGTAGGAAGTGGACAACATTATTCACTGGTCAACTGATTGCATAAAACAACACTGCCAAGCCACACGCACATGTTGGTGGCTTTCGTTTCTTTGATGTTTTATAAATCTTTGCCCCATAATTTGAACAAGTTTAGCTCAGCAATTAACTTTGATGATGAGCAATGTACTTAAATTAATTGATCTATAAATTCAGGTGAGAATCTTTTATCAACCGCCCCATTGTTTGTTGCTAAGTTGCGTAGTCAGTTTAGAGAACGTATGTCGGATATTGTTTGAGCAACGACTGTATACGGAATGCATTGAAGACAAACACAAAGTAGACTTGATGGCTTCTTTGCTCATGGATCAGTAATAATAAGATTAACACTTATGAGCTGTCATTTTTCAACAATAAACAAAGATCAAAGTTCTCAAAAGGCCCAGCCATTGGTTCAGAAAATCGTATTTCCGATGTTTATTTTGGCACAAAACTGTTGATGTTGTTGTTATTGTTGTAGGGCTTAACACCATTTTTCAGCACACAATAGGCTATACATGGTGGCCAATATTAATGGTGGAGGAAGAACCTGGGAAAACCCCGGAAAGAACCACCGACCCACGAGAAGCTACTGGCAAACTTTCTCACATATCTACATTGGCCGAATCCGAGACTCGAACCCACTCAGAGGTAAGAAATTGGTTAAATTAAAAAAATTTAGGAGCCACGCCACGATTGTTTTATATTCGAATCCATACGAGATTACCTCCCCAAAGAAGAAATGTTTTCCGTGTACAAGAATAATACATGTATATGATATTTCAGGAACCACGCCACAATCGTCTTATATTTGAATTTATATGCAATCTCTTCTCAAAAATGAAAATAAAACTTTTAACGTATTTTATTTTTCGTACTTATAAGATTTTTTTTTTTTTACAAGGTAATAAGGTATATGAAATTTCGGGAGCCATGCCACGACCGTGTTATATCGAAGCGTGCTATAGCGGGGTCCCACTGTACCTACAAAGAGAATATCCCTGGCCTTTTCTTTCAATCTGGGAAAGAAACCTTGGATGTAATTGGTTGTCATTGAACTATATTATGAAACTACCTTCATTCACATGGAACAATATGGTGGTGGAAGGAGACAAAGTCACAATCCGAACATCCCATCTTTCATGTCATTAATATACATGGCGAACTCTGCCAAAGATAAATCATCAAACACATCAAATTGATGTGTATTCCTACAACTGCTCCAAGGTTATTTCACAATCTGATGGAAATGTCTGAGCAATATTCCAATCACATCACCTAGTGACATGCTTTCTCACTGGTTTATTGAAGATGTGGGCACTCATGTACAGCATGTGACAGTTGCTTCTGTTGGCCAATTTTAGCTAAACGAACATGGAAAGTTTAAATGATCAAACAGTTGCTAGCTACATGTACATTGGCTTCATGGGTAATAGTTCAACAAACATCCCACATGGATAATTAACATTTATTTACAATCTAAATACCAAGAAAATAGCACCAACTTAATGATAAGGTGAACCATAATTATGTAAACTCTGGTTAACTCAAACATAAAATATAGACAAGTCAGTGATATAGGGTGACTGCTGGAACTAAGAGGATAATGATAAGGTGAACCATAATTATGTAAACTCTGGTTAACTCAAACATAAAATATAGACAAGTCAGTGATATAGGGTGACTGCTGGAACTAAGAGGATAATGATAAGGTGAACCATAATTATGTAAACTCTGGTTAACTCAAACATAAAATATAGACAAGTCAGTGATATAGGGTGACTGCTGGAACTAAGAGGATAATGATAAGGTGAACCATAATTATGTAAACTCTGGTTAACTCAAACATAAAATATAGACAAGTCAGTGATATAGGGTGACTGCTGGAACTAAGAGGATAATGATAAGGTGAACCATAATTATGTAAACTCTGGTTAACTCAAACATAAAATATAGACAAGTCAGTGATATAGGGTGACTGCTGGAACTAAGAGGATAATGATAAGGTGAACCATAATTATGTAAACTCTGGTTAACTCAAACATAAAATATAGACAAGTCAGTGATATAGGGTGACTGCTGGAACTAAGAGGATAATGATAAGGTGAACCATAATTATGTAAACTCTGGTTAACTCAAACATAAAATATAGACAAGTCAGTGATATAGGGTGACTGTTGGAACTAAGAGGATAATAATGAAGAGGATAATAATGAAGAGGATAATAATGAAGAGGATAATGGAAAACAAAGGTGACCAAAAAGAAGGAACTTGTTCAATTACATTTTATTTTCCAATCCAATTAAATATGTGTGTAAACTGGTATGACACTTTTCATTAGCAAGACTGATGGTGAGTTGTTGTTGTAGGGTTTAATGCCATTTCTCAGCACACAATAGGATATACATGGCAGCCATTATTAATGGTGGAGGAAGAACCCGGACAACCATGGATTTTTCTTGCTTTGATAATTACAATTTTAAAATTTACAGCATAAGCACTGATTGCTGATATATTATAAAACAGTAAACAGTTTAACTTTTTAAAAATAACCCCATTTTAACCCGGCCTCCTCTAAGGACTGGACACTCATTACATTCCCAGTAAGGTTGTTCTTTTACCAATCAAGCTTCTTTATTTTACACACCTCTACAAAAGTCACAATTCTAGGTTCAAATAGTGTCCAGTTTAGGAAAACCTGACTGTGTATGATCTAAAATAAGACATGAACCTGACCTGTTAGGATGCCAGACATAAGACCAAAATGGCTTTGGTTTGAATCATACAATCAGATTAACCTGGGTAGCTACTCTTGTGTCCCTAGGCAAGCATGTCACTCCATTTGCCACAGCATCAAATAACCTTAATGTATTGTTGTGTCATAAAACCCCAATCTAACCTGAAGCTGTATACACTGTATGGCCTGATATTTTCACAAGTCATGACATTTAGTTGTCTATCTGTAGCTGTATTCAGGAATTCCACTAATGGCACCTATTGGAATTTTCCATCATGAACCAGCTGGCAGCAATACATTAATGTCTATTTTTTCAGCTGAGCTGTCAACTTTTACAACACTAGAACATTCTCTATCCTATTGTTATTGTGACTCAGTGCTGTAATTTTAATTCCTAAGTGGGCAACTTCAAAAGATATCGAGATGTCTGTTAACCAATGACACCAGTGGCTGAGTGGTCTAAGGCACTCACCTTTTCAGATCACTGACACCTCATGGGTTTGAGTCCCAGCTCAGCCAACAACTGCATAAGAATGCTTGCCAGTAACTTCCAGTGGGTTGGTGGTTCTTCTATGATGTTTTTCTAAGTTCTTCCTCCACCAAAATTACTGGCTGACTTGTATAGCCTATTCTGTGGTGAAAAAAGGTGTTAAACCCCCAAACCACAACCGCTATAACAACCCCATAAATACCCACCCACCCTTTCAGAAAATCTTTATTACCTTTCTTTAATAAGCCTACTCCCTACTTACTTATTTGGCTGACCCCCTGATCTTATCATAGGAGAAATAATGTACATTAACATTATCTTTCATGCAGGGCATCCAGCTGCCAAAATTGTGATGGAATGTTAACTACTAACAATGATGATTCACAGCTAGAGCAAGAGAACCAGCACTGAATCAGACAGCACTATAACTGCAATGTTGTTATAGTGAAACCCCCATTTTAAAAAAAGGCTGCTTTATAACAAAATTTAATAACACAAATTTGAATATAACATGACTGTTATATGGTTCCCAAAATTTTACAATACTTTCAAAGATTTACTGAAGTATGCAACAAAGATTTTGTGCCCAAAAAAGAAAAAAATGTGACTCAAGATTTTGGCTATACGTGTTGTATTTGTGAAGAAAATTTTTTCATAGTCATTTCAATTGTGTCAACAGTCCATTGTTGCAATTTGATCTTTAACAGTTTATTTCTGAAAGACATCAACTTTTAAAAGGCAATTAACTGTTCAACCAATTAATAAGCCATCAATAACATTGGCATTAGGTCTTGTTTGTTTGGTTTTTAATGGATTCTGTGTACAATCACTGATTAATTCAGGGTAAACATTATGCAACACATGTTTGATCACTCAAATGAAACACATCCAAGAAACAATGCGGTGATCAAAAGAGATTTCACACCAAAATTAATAAATCAATTTTCCCAAGTAACAGCTAATCAACATTAATCTTACAGCTTGAGATTGATGAAATTTTCAGGAACTGTTTAATAGCAAATTAAAAAACTAAGCCCACCATCATGCACATCTGGTTTAACAAAAATTATGTATCTAATCTCACAGTACATTCTGCTGTGGGCAGAGTGACACATAACCATTAGGTCTGATGTATGGGCTGGGCTCCCAATAAATTGTTGCCTGCAAGGGATGGAATCTGCTCTATCTGAGGCATGAACTGAATTTTAATTCGAGTCCATTCCATAATGGTCCAACAAACATGTATATATCAATGTAAGGTCATGTGCAGCAAATGACAAGATTTGAGACAAACCAGAGAAATTTTACGAAGTCTTGGGCCATTTGAAAACAGTGTCATAAAATATTTCCAGAATAGTTATTAATAAAGGTGGACTAGAGAGGATTATTCCAACTTCAATGGGATTGTTAAAATTTTGGCTGTTAGGGAAAGTAACTCTAATTGACTAAGCTAAACAAGGGATGTGTTTCCAAGACAAAATTCAAGATATAAAGTGACCTCCCTCACCACATTAGTCAGCCCAAGATTTTTCTGCTGAAAAGGGAAGGTTAATCCGAGATCAGTAGAAAATACCCTTCTTGTTAAATAAGTCATGTAAGAGACATGGGGATCTGGAAATTTAAGACACCAAACACAGAGAAGAACTGACCAAATTCTCTGATAAGTAGGTGAGGGCTTGTGAAGCACAAAGGTATTGTCTCAATTGCATACATGCTCACTGATGAAAGTCTGTAATTATTTTCTGAATCTATTGATTTTAAATCCATGTATCAATATTTCCTCGAGTAAAGAAGTTAACTGCTTGCATGCATTTTGTCTCAAATGTTATACGACTCATGTATTATATGAATGAGTTCAGACTAAGCAGTTTTGTACGTAACAGAAATCACGTGAGAATTAATTTGTCTTAAATGATATGCTGAGAATTGATCTTTCTACGTCTGGATATGTCAATGAATCGCTAATTAGCAAAGTAATGTAGCTGGGATCAGGAGAGAAGACCATTAAATAGTTGTGGAACTAAGTTGTAAATTCTTTTTCAAGCAAGAATGGGGGTGGGTGGGAGTGTAGCAGTAGGAATGTGTGTCAACAGGCATAGTTCAGCTGGTAATTTACAACCCATAGCAGGGCGTCACAGTTTAAGAGGTCGAATTATATCACAGTTCCAGTTAGGAATGTTAAGAGCAGCTAGAAAAGACATTAATTTATAGTAACAGAATTATGAGCGTGTATGAGGAGGTGAATTGACAATAAAGCTTAGCTCTGTTGAATTATGATAGACGATATCTGATGTAAGAGTGGGAATACTGTTTGATCCCAAAAGAAGGATAAAAATGCCGACACATTTATGTTGGGTATTATATTTTTATTAATGAAGGAAAAAATAGCTCCATACTGTATTAAAGAGTGGGAAAAGATCACAGTCCATAACCAAGACAGCTGGTGACCCGAAAATGCTAAAAAGAGAGAGAGGAAAAGGTAAGAAATACGGCATGGCTGACCTATTACCAACAGTGATTTGGAAAAGACAGAAAGCAGCAGGCGATGTTGACATGCCCACAAACTTTAGCTCAGTCATTTGATTATATGAAATTTGTTCTATCACTTTAACAGAATGACTTACTGAATTTCACATAAATTTTTACATATTTCTCAAAGAAAGTGGATTATTCAAATGTCATGTTCAATTTCATTTGTTTATATAATTGATTAAACTGTTATAATTTACGGGGCGGCCCCTCATGTTGTTGTATTCTATATCTCTGCTCAAATCTGTCATTCCATCCAATTTCTTATTTTATTTTACTGCTACTCAATCCAGGCAATAACACCATGGTTGATCATCTCCTAGATAATGCCAATAAGGAGTGGGAGAAATCACACATCTCTCCAACTACATCCTGACAGCGATGTTGTCAGATAATCACCATGCAACAAGTGACCAGTGAATCACTTCACCCATTTTCTGACGAAAACTGACTTCAAATTTCTTCAATAACAATTATACCGTTGTCTAAAGAAATAAGTACAGTATACATATCTGTACAGAAGCTAGCAAAGAATATAAATAGACCATGCTTAATGATCTTATGTCCCCTAGGGGTGAAAAACTGAGTCAAAAATCCCCTTATGTCAGAAATGAGGGTCAAATTAAACGTTGGGGGTCTCTGATGCACAAATGAGGGTAAAGGGAGACCCTGTGTATGACCTTGACAAAGATATGCATACCAACTGAACTGTAAATGCTTCTTTAACTATCTTTCCTTGCATTATATTTTCATTATCCTTTGGGGTAGAATTCAAATACATCTCTGGCAGAATTGACAAACATATTTACTTCTTTGTTTTCAGTGGAATCATTATGTATTAACTGTTCTGGATGCAGTGATGTCAGCCACACAGTATGTGGGAACACATTACCTATTCATTCAGAGCTAAAAATAATCAATAGCTACAGACTAGAGCCCCACTAAATCATACTGTGAGCGAGGTGCCATCAGGTTTGTCAAAATCAAAAACAGTTCTCTAATTTGCACAAAAACCCAACTTTAATGCACCGACTACTTGTGACTGAAAACCATGCACTGATACAGAGATGGTGCTGGCTTTAAAAAAGTGGTCACCAAAGACATCGCCAACATCAATATTTTGTCTGCAAAATGTAGCATAGCAAAGAGTCAATATTTTTCCACGTCTATCAACGTAGTAAGCATACATGCCAACCCTGCAAGTGGTATAATGTAATTATTTCTAATATAAGTGGCCAAAAAGTGTTAAAAGTGTAAATCTATGTATCACATGCCATAATTACAGTACATTGTATGAAAAAAATGTACTTTTGGGCTACTAACCTGGTTTTGCAGGTGGTAAAAATTTGAGTCACAAAAAAGAAAAATCCATGTGGATTAGAACCAAAATATCAACATAAAATACGCTGACAATTCTATTAAACACTCACTTTAATTAGTCTACAAAGCTAACTTTGCTAGTTCTGGAGTCTAACATGCCAATCAAATTTAGTTATTTTTAACAACCAATCACATCAAGACAAAGAACCCTGATGAACAAACAACTGCCCACCTGAAAATGATTGAGGTAGCAACAAGCACTACAATACCTTTATGGCTGGTGTGATTTGTGTCACAACAAAAGTTAAATAAAAAATTATATACTGTGCATACTACATTTTATATGCACAACTTTAAACTAATGAGCAGGAGTTGTTGGGCATCACTGCTCTCTGCAAGTGAGTGAATTCAAAAAATGTTTGCACTATTCATGTGCCCTGGCAGCATCTCTGATAATACAGTCTGGAAATTTTCAGCAATTTAAAACGTAACGAATTACAAACTAGATGTGGACAAATAAATTATACAAGTTCACCAAGAACAATCACAGAGTAATTTCATTGATAGAGATTTTCGAACAACTGGGCACATGATAGGATTCATTTAATTATTATGCCAACTTTTGCTTCACAAGAAATGTGCTTTCTTGCTTCACAAGTAATGTGCTTTCTTTGAAAGTACATTTTTCTGTGAAATGAAAGTAAACATTTACGCAGTGCTTACAATCTCCACTTGACACTTAATGAATAAAGAACAACAGGATTGTATGGATTATCTGGTAATTACTGGGTAAGGCTAGGATTATCATTCCAGTTTTACTACAGTTAACGAAAGAGGTAATGATCAAGTATTCCCAATGCCATTCCTGTTTTAAGGACAAAATTTCAACAACAGAAAGGTAATGCATAAACATACATTGATACATGTCACAACAAGAAAAACAATAACCACCGCAACCACCTATTACGCCAAAATCAGGGGTTAGTACTCATCAATTCATGCGACCAAGGACAAGTTATTTATGTTCTCTTATTGATAACAGCCAAGTAGGTGCAGTTTTTTTTTAAAAAAAAACATTTAAGACTGAAATTATGTGAAAATGGTGGTGCCAAATGGAAACCTTCAAACAATTTACTTTATGCAAAGCACTGCTACATGTAAAATTTGCAAATTTTAGAAAAAGGAAATAAAATCTCATTATATGTACAGTGTACAGTGTATGTTATTTTTGTTGCTGGGCAAATGAAAAACGTTCATTTTTACTTGTCCAAATTAGATCTTTCCTGCCACGTAAACCTTGATAAAAGCTGATGTCATATGGATAATAACATAATGTACCAATTCATTTTGAACAGTGCACTAAGCACAGATTTAACACAAGTGGATCACCTTAACTTTATGTACATGTACCCTCCATATACTATTTATCCTCACTTCACACCCAACCACTCCAGTGGCCTAGTGGTCAGAGCGTCCACCTCGGATGCGGGAGGTCATGGGTTCAAACCCCAGCAGAGTCATACCAAAGACTTTTAAAAATGGTACTAACAGCTGCCTCGCAAGGTGCTCAGCATTAAGAAGTTAGTGTTAGGACTGGTTGGCCTGGTGTCAGGATAATGTGACTGGGTGGGACATCATGTTGCATGTCTGCGGCATGATGACCCAGTGCTAGACATCACTATAAACTGTCACACTGCAGACATCATAGCGATATGAATGAAAAACTGTTAAAGCTACTATAAAAAATCTAAATCACACACATACACACTCCAAACCCACCCCTAATCTAACCTTCAGTTCTCAGCTAGCAAGACATGAAAAAGGAAATGACATGTTGACCTTTTGAGATGTCCAAGTAATTCCTGACTCAGCATAGCAGTGGATGTCTAACGATAAAATGAAAAAAAAAGAAGCCAAGTTCCAGTAATCGTAAAAACATCGTTTTTATGGCCTAAACACTCTAACTTCTAATCATATATGCAGCATAAGAAAAGGGTACTGACTGCACCCAATATATTATTATCAAAACTATTTATTTTCGATGGGAAACTGTGACATGAAAACCAGCAGGATAAACAAATGTTATTTGTAAAAATGCTTTACTGACCTTCATACCCTATTGTCTATTCATACTGTTGCCAGAACCACATGCTGGGTTAGGGTCTGGGGTGCGTAACAAGTCCACCCATCAGGTATGTATTTAAGGTTTATTATTTATCAAAAGAGGATGTCTTTTTAAAATATACTCTTCGGGAAATAATGAATAAAAATAAAAAACAACTTTTTGAAATTTCCAAATAAGAAGACATGCAGCTTCACGTGAATAAATGTTATCACTTTCAGTACTTGATATGCACAATAACATAACCAAGAAAATACAGTCAAATGGAATAGAAGGCAATTTGATATGCACTAATGATGGCAGAATTGCTCTTGTTAAAACCCAGACTTTTAACTTGATGCATGTCTTAAATAGGTTGAATTAATTTTTTATATTGCCTTTCTTTAAAATAACCCTGTGTCATTGGCCCTGAAAGTAGAATAGGCCTGATGTACTCACATGCATGTCATAAAAGGGAACAGATGGAGGTAGAGGCCAATGTGGCTCAATGGGTAACATGCTGCACTCATGACCAAAACGATGCATGTTCAAGTCCAATCAATCGATGAATCAATGTCTGTACAAGGACACAACAAACCAACTCATTCAAATATATTATCCCTTAAAAAAGTTAAATTTAACAAGTTGAAGTCAGAAATGTTTTACAATGTTTAAAAAAAAAAAATCAGGTTCAATGGCGTAGCTTGAAAAGCAGAATCGTCAGTTCCAATTTATTATCCTCTGTCCTCTAAAAATTCTGACATCATATGCCTGGGGGTACACTTTTTCATCTGGAAATTTTTAAAATACAAATTCAAGTTTTTCTTTAGTGGACATCCACCACACATATGTTGGCGCTACCAATGGATAAAGTTGCTAAAAAAATGTAAGAAGGCAATGAATGTCTACTTTAAAGCAATGTATATGGCAATGAAGACATTACAATTCTGTGAAAGTTGGCATATTTGCACTGTACAGTTTTTTATGGCTGCTAGTGCAACACATTTTTGAGGCTAAAGTCACACCTATGGCATGGAAGCGTCAGTTTATTTGAGGCTAAATTAACGACAAAAGGCACTAAATTTCATACATGGGTATTTATTATAATAAATGCAGTTAATAATGTGGACACTAAAGTTAAATTAGAGCAAGAACGAACAGAAAATTCCACGGTACAGCTGATTTCATGTTAAGTATATATTCAAGCAACTCAATGTTTTCAAAAGTTACCTGAGCACATGTTAAAACTTTTACTGAAATAACGGAAGTGTCCAAAGAAAGTGCGATAGTACAGTTCCGATGACAATATTTAGATACCAAAACTAGATGCAAGGATGATTATTTGTATTTTTGGGGGTCCACTAGAGCATTATATACAATTTTTCTTTGTCCCTTTTAAAATTTTGCATGCCTGACAAATTTGGACAGTGATGGGCAACCCTGCCCCTGGATCCAAGATAAAACACTACTGATTGTTTTGGCCTCATGAAGAGCCCACTTTCAGTACTACAAATTTGCACATGAATTATGTCATACTGTGCCAGATCAATTTTATTAAAACCAGCTGTTGACTGAACAACTCCAGATGTATGCATACAGACAATCTGACTAAGTTTGGACCTGCTGGTCAGCTACATGTATATCTACTTAACAGAGAGTGCCTAGGGCTGGTAAATCTACAGCTTATGAATGCCAAAGAGATGAGTTTCATACATGTAGATTAGAAACAAACCATATGAATAAATCTTAATACTAATGGAATGAAAAGTCAGTGAATAAATCCAATTGATCTTTAAAGTTGACATTACTTGTTATGTTATCAGTTGCTGCTTTATTGTCAAAAGTATTTAAAACTGCAAGATGTGCAGAAAAAAAAAAAAGATTAAGTATGCACATGTTTATGGGCAATTTTTTATCCATTTTATAGCATATTCATTTAATCCCATATAGTTTCCTGGTCTTGTAAAAGATGTTTTGTAAATGGAAAGTTTGATAAACTGTGCACAGGTTGAGGTATTTACTCTTCTAATTTGGAGCCTTATACAAGTCCACCTTTATAACATACCCCCCACCCCTTTCCTGCAGGCATGGAGATGTGGAATAGACCATTTCATGTAGACTTCGGCGACATTCATAATTTGCTCGGAATTTTGATCACGTGGCAGGTGGTCAGCTGACTGCAATAACCACTCGATAGCTGGTGGGCAAAATATGGCGGACGCTGCGGCATCATCATCAACTTTTCCAACTACTTCAACATCGTTTATCGAGTTGAAAAATGCCTATTCAACAGCGATGCTGCCGCGGATATTGACGAAATTTAATATTGGAACCATCCTGTCTTATTTTCTGGAAACCAGGGTGGATCTCAACACCACAAGAGAGAGTAGTTTTGAGTTGTTTACATCTGGACATGTACATGTAAGTAAGGAAACGGTGTCGAAGTAAACAAATTTAATCCTGACAATCAAAGAGCAAGTTGTTCAAACTATTTCTATGCATCCGAAACGTCACTAAAATAAAATGCATTTAATATAAGTTTATCCCATTTGTTTCTGAATGTCTGTGGATAATTTACATGCAAATTTCAATCATTTAATTAGCTCCACTTGCTGGATTTGGAAAAAGCAAACTATCGGCGTCACTGGTATTCGATCTTTATGACGTTCACGGACAAGTACAAAACTATTAACAGTGCCTTGCACAAGGGTGAACTTCAGTAACCTATCTGTGCTGACTGAATCATACAATTTGAACTTGCACCTTTTTGATAACTGGTCCAGAATGCTAACCAATAAGCTACAATAGCATGTACTAATTTGACTTTGTAGTAAACAGTCTACTTATGCTACTGTACCATAAAGAACAAAGCCAATCCATGTTAACAACATTGTTTACCAAATTAAGCAAAAGTCCCTTGAAGGGACTGACACTCTACTAATAAAAAGAAATTACTGCAATTCATGATAAGACCATTTCTTCCTTTAAACTGCTGAGTGTTAAAACGACCTACAGGCATAAGATATTATTCAACAATAACAAGATTTCCAATTAGCTGTTGTTGTGGTGAACATATTGTATGTCAGATTGGCAGGAGCAGCAAAATCACTGTGGTCATATTGGACTTCAGGTTGGCACCATTTTCTGTCCATCTAGACATTGTAAGAAGTCTTTTAGTGAAAACCCCAAGCTGATATGATCACTGATGTAGTATGAGTAGTGATAACAATTTTCAAGATGGCCACTGTGGCAGCCATATTGGACATCAGGGCTGCACCATTTCACTTATGACCAACACACCACAAGATGTTTGTGAATCTTCTGGGCAATCGTTCATATAGTTTAGAAGCAGACAACAAATGGACAGACAAAAGACATCCCATAAGCTCTTCTGGTCTACAACAAGAGCTAACAACAAATACAGGATCTGAGAAATTTCAGAATCATCTGGTAGCTTACAAGACATGCACAAAATCTGCATTCCACTATTATCTTCCTCACATTTTTGTTGATCAATTTCTTATGTTCCAATTGCTTACTTTTCTGTCTCTTTAATGGTAACTAAGAAGGTTTATATCTGCACTTTTTAATTTTAAAAAAATTGGCCTATGCATGGAATATTTAGGCTCTGACAAAGCTATCTTTGATACCTTCCACACGGTAAGGGATCTAATTAGAATATGATTTGTAGTCAATTAACCAAGTGATTCAAGTTTGAAAAACAATTAAAACTGCAAATTTAAGTAATGAAGCATGTGGAAAACAGTTTATAAAAAAATGCTAATTTTTCAGATCAATAGATCAGAGGGTTCCATGAAATGGGCTGAGCACCCTCTTGTTTTTGCTACCAGGAACAGGCATCATTTTATCTTTAGAAAACTATACAATGTAGTTTCAGCCAACAACAGATTTTATTCCAATCTGTTTTTAATTATCAAATGACATCAAGCTACTACCTCAAAAATAATTAAAGTACATTTTCAGTGGAGTCAGAGGGTGAAGTTTTACATGACAAGGTCCCCAAGTAAGTCCCAGAGGAGGATAATAAAAGTCAATTGTTGTTGCTAATGTCTCATTTTCTTCATTCACACCTATGCTTGGCAAATTTGTTGCAAAGTTATCTTGTACAGACACCGCAACTAGGTGGAATTAAGTTTGGTTTCTGAATGTACAAGTTGATTTCTGAATGCATAAGCAGGAACTCCCTTGGAGATATTTTTCTTTGTGCCATGAAATTTGCCAAATTAAAAAATTTGGAGCCACTTTTCAGCCAAAGGAGCCATTTAAAACTACCCCTATATGCATAATATTATATTGGCCCTATTTTTAATCTATATAAACATGACAGTAAAACAGTTTTTATGAGTTTTAATTACATTTCAAAGCACAAGAATAATTATTAATAAAAAGAACAAAACCATTATATATATGTTAAGTTCAATGTATACCATATGAAAAGGAAGAATGAATAAGAATGCTTCTTTATAACTGACAATACAAAATATTGCTTAGTCTTTAGCAACAATGTCACTGACACTTCATCAATGTCTGCCTCATTTTTTTCCAAGACCATTTCTTAAATGCCTTCCTGAAATCAAAATTCTCAACACTGGGCCCATCAACAGTTGTTGTTGTTGTAGGGTTTAACGCCATTTTTCAGCACAAGATAGGCTATACATGGAAGCCAGTATAGATGGTGGAGGAAGAATCCGGGAAAACCCCAGAAAAAAAACCCACTGACCCACGAGAAGCTACTGGCAAGCTTACTCACATAACCACATTAGCCAAATCCGAGACTCAAACCCCCACAGACAGCAGTGAGATGGCAGTGATCCATAATGGTGAGTGGTTTAGACCACTCGGCCATTCAGGGCCCCAGGCCCATCAATAGAAATTCTCATTAAATTTTTCAGAGTAGATATACCTACAGAATTTCGTAAGTTTGTTTTGATCTGATTCTGGCAACTGAACAGTCTGCAGTAGAAATAAGGGCAACAAGTAACCTGGTAGCTGCCTCTGATGCAGCTGGATATTAATCTTTGTTTTTCAGAGCTAGTCTAGCCATATTCTTTTTGCTTTATATACTTGTTTTATGAAGTACATTTTTAATTTTTCACTAATACAAGCGACTAGGGCTGTCATCGGGTACTCGGGTACCCGGGTACCTGACCGTATTGAAAAACCCGGGTATTGAAACGTAAACGCGGGTACCCGTAAAAAAAAATAAAATCGCCACACTCGCCAACCACTTCAAACAGGTGTGACAGCTATGGCTTTAATTAGAAACCAGATCCCTGCTTAATATAAATAAACAATACATCAGAGCGTCTGTTTGGATTAATAAAATTCATTGGCATTGTGCAACAGGACAAACCGTTATCCCCGAGGCATTATATACCAAGGTTAAAAACATAGCATTGTTCTACAGGTAATAAACCTCTTTGTAGACGATAACTATTGAATGTGGGTGCTAAATGATCAGTACATTGCGTGCTCTTTTAATGAAATCCAGATGTATACCTTTGATTTCCGAACACACATGTCAAAGAAATCCCACAATTTATATTATGAACAATTATCACCTAGACACCTTGAAATCTTCGTAATGCCTCAAAGTAATCTTTGAGCAGCTCGTTGTTTTTCTAGTTGACTAGCTCTGCTAATTTTGAAAGTTAGCCATCATACATATACCGATAATTCCAAAATAATAACACTTCTGCGACTACGTGGTCACGTGGTATAACTGGGGCATAATAACCCCATTTGTTATTGTCATAAAAATAAAAACATTTACAAACATTATATTATCTAGTTTGAATTATTACTATTGTGTAGTGAATTCAGTTTATGGTCTCCTCACTCTCACACACACACAGTCACACACACACAAAGACGGTTTTAACGCATTACTCTTGACATGTGGTAAAGCTGCTTTACACGCATGCGTGGGTAATTCAAATCTGCAGTCAAAAGCCGATGAATAAACGTGGTCTGTTCTAACAAGGACTTATACTTTAAAAAAAGGTGAGTGTTCTAAACGATTTAAAGCGGCTGATCACAGTGATCATTAAAAGTTGGAATATACCTACCATCTGTGTACAAAGGTCATTCTAAATAAATTTATTAATTAATAGTGTGCGGTCAGATCATTCACATCGGTGTGGACGCATCAGACCGAGTAGTGCATTACACAGTTAGCCTCTATCGCCATACAAAATATTAAAGAAATGGGGATAACAATTAGTTGGTCTACGGTTGTACATGTCATTCATGTGCTAACGGGTACCCGGGTACCCGTTAAATTTCGCAACGGGTACCCAGGTTGGTTGTTCGTGATTTTTGACAGCCCTACAAGCGACTCAGGCCCTTTACAATCGATGACTGGCATCCTTGTAGTGGCATCCTCTGTTACTCAGAAAAACGTGTTATCTAAGTAAATAATCCCTAACACACTAAGCAGTCCCAAGTGCGTCTCACACGAACAGTTTGCAATAAACATAAATTAACAACATGTGCAAATGACACCGAATCTTTTCGCCGATCTGTTCAACAATAGAGTATATCCCCGGTCATTCTTATTTCCTATTAATCACGTTTACTTGCTTCTCAAAACCGACTGACAGCTTGCAGTTAGCTGCAATCATGTTCAAATAATGTCTTATTCCTCATCTACCGACATGATCCACTGACTGCTGCAGATAGTGAAAACGGGTATTAAGTGGCCCGAGTCGCTTATATCAATGAAAAATCAAAACTTTACTTTAAAAAATTTTGTTACCAGAAACTTTCGCCTGTCAGTAAAAGATAGCGCCACTTTCAAAATTCTTTCACATTTGGCGACAAATGCAATGCCTAGCGGAGGCCCTGCATAATGTTTGGTATTTGGGCCTAATAAGCACTACATAGGTAGGGTTAGATGGATCTGAAGATAGCCTAGTACCATACTGTAGAGCCAATTTTATTCATATGACATAGAGATGATTCATTAGCTTCACCATAGAGGCTTTCTGAAGAGGAAGTTCTAAATGCACCCAGACAGAGTCGAGTATTTATAATTTACCAATGTCTTTCAACAACTTTAAAATTCGGGAAGGGCCTCATCTAAGATTTAAAAGGGGCACAAGCATGTGTACTCAAAGGAAAATGAAGGCAAACCATTTGAGAGGGGAGGGGGCTAATTCATGTAGTTATGGGTTATGTTATTTGCTAATTTCAATACACATTTTGTACAAGTTATTTCTTTAGCATGTGGGTATGTAATTTGCATTTTGAAGTTTTACATCAGAGCAGAAGAGAATATAAATGTGTAATTTATCAAGTTAAAAATACATAAAAAATGTATGTATTGTGCAAAAGTGAATAAAATAATTAAAAAACATTTGCTCATGTTCATATATTCCTTGTGATTATAATGTTAACAGCATTAAATGAAATAATTACTAATAATGGTGCCTTATACTGGTTTTTAACAGACAGTGCCATTAATCTGTTTGGAAACAAAGACAACTGGCTGCCTATGTTTGCAATCCTTACCGCTCCTTTACAAGAATGTGACCTTTGCTCCTTAAATGGACAATTATTGACAAGCACAATTACCTGAGGTCTCTTTAAATTGATAGCCCATAACAAATGTAAAACAAACGGATGCTCATTAAAGATCAAGATATAAATGTTTGAAATTGTGCCTATTAATCTGAGGAAAAAAAACTATTTCTGTATCAACTGTGTTTTCTTGCTGGGAATAGTTTCTGTTTGAACTCGGCTTAACTTTCAATTAAATAATGACTGAATATATATTCTTTTAAATGTCACCCGTTTGATTACATTGATGCTTGTCCCAACATTTGTCTGGTCAGTCAAGTTCATTTTATAGTTCATTCCACATGGAATTTGTTTTAAATACTGCGTGTGAAACAACTAATGTCCTTTTAGCTTCATTTAATGACACTGACCTGAAAATTTACTGAGTTACAGATTGGACAAATTTGCAATGTTATGTGAAATGAACTACAAAATAATTAACAGTTTAAGTTGGCTTTTTTCCCCGTATTGAATAATATAATCTGCTGACATGTCACTATGACTGCTGGCACTTTGTTAGTCCACGTTATACTATTGCAATGAAAACATCTTTTAGTAAAGAAGAATGGTTATACCTAATAAAACATGTGGGCCGAAACAACCAAGAAAATTCATCCCAACCGAACTTAGCGTTTGGGCCCTATTGACCCTGCGCCAATATAAGCCACAGGTGCTCGACACGAGCTTAATGTTGAGAAAAAAACAATAATCTGAAGGAAAAATATCATGCAGAGTAACAAAAATACCTCAGATTACCCCCATGACCAGTTCTGACAATGGACCCTCTCTATCATGCTATATAAGAGACAAGGTCAGTAACTTCCAAATACTTCGTTCCACCCATGACCCTAATATTTCCGCCTTTAAAGGCATACAACCATATTCTATGGCTTGTTTTACTCCTGAGATATTTTTCTATCCATCAAGCCATCATTGACTATTCTGCGTTGCACCAAACTGAAGTTACGGGTTCCGAAACGTGCGAATTTCGCCTGCTGGGACAGTGTTATTCTCAGGTGACAACCGGTGAAAAGAGCTACATATACCATGTTTGCGACTCTACAATACATCCCTTCTTTAATTACAGAACAGTGGTAGATGCAAAAGTAAGTGTTTACTTACCATTAACTCGATTCAACTTTAGGAATCCTGTTCCATGGAAGAATTAGACATTGTCTTCTTCATTACACATACATCCCATACAAGCGAAACTCAGTCTGAAAACATGTACACTATGCAGCACACACGTCAACAGCAAAATATGATTGGCTCAAAAGGTTATACTTAACATCGATGCACCGTCACCGTTTCACGATGGAGACTATTTGTACCCCAGCTAAAATCGGTATTAACATAATCGCATCATGTTAGAAACCATTTGAAATGTGTTAAATTAATGAGAGTATACGTTAAAGTATGACTGCACTACATCAAATTAAAATTTCCAAAAATACATTAGATAATGACTGAATATATTTATTTATCTGATGCAAAGATGTTATTTAAGTATGGTATATATAGCTCTTTGCACCGGTTTTCACCTGAGCGTAACACTGTCCCGGCAGGCAAAATTTGCACGTTTCGGAACCCGTAACTTCAGTTTGGTGCAACACAGAAAAGTCAATGATGGCTTGATGAATAGAAAATATCTCAGGAGTAAAACAAGCCACAGAATATGACCATATGCCTTTAAAGACGAAAATAGCAGAAGGAAATCGAAGGTCATGGGTGTAACCAAGTATTTGGAAGTTACTGACCTTGTCTCGTATATAGTATGATAGAGACGGTCCAATGTCAGAACGGGTCAGGGGGGTAATGTGAGGTATTTTTGTCACTCTGCATGATATTCTTCCTTCAGATTATTGTTTTTTTCTCAACATCAAGCTCGCGTCGAGCACCTGTGATATAAACAGGAGTAAGCGAATACTATACTGTATTTTACCTCATGGATCATCATTATGAACATAAACATTTATGAGAAAATAAAATCTATACATATATCTACAGTAAAAATACAAAACACGTACTCATTTTCTTTTCTTTTTGCACAGAAATGTTAGGCCTATCACAACGGGTGCACTGGGGCAGGATGGAATTTTAAGCAGGAATGAGATCATCTCATTAGAATGCAGCATCATAAATGGTCTTTTTACATTTTTATACCAAATATCAAAAATAGTTTAATTATCGAGAAAGATGATGGCAATGTGCTTATGTATATCAAAAAATGACAAAATTATGCTTTTAAAAAGAAACTTGAGAAGAAACACCGTGAAATGGGCGCGGCCTTGTGCGACCGGCTTCTTTTCGAAATCGATTGGCGATACATTTTTTTGCACAATATTTGCACATTATGAAGAAAAAAACCCCAGAAAGACAAAGATTCGCAAACAGTACATGCTACAAGTCTTAATGATAGAGAATAAACAATACCTGTAAAGCGTACTCTTAGTTGATAATGTGAAGCTTTGCAGCGCCCTCGTCAAGTTTCCTGTGACCCAATTAACCCAAGTATGGCTGGTGTATCTAAATACCGACACGCATTGAAACAAACATATGTTAAACCCTATATTATGAACAAATTATGCCTTATTTACCGTGCTTCGTACGAAATGCTAATGAACATTTCTATACAATTTTGTTAAATATAAATTGTCACATAAATTTCAGAAATATATTTTGTTAAAGTAATGAATCAATTGAATAATGTGACATCTACTTGAGGGAGGCGACATAATAACTAGAACAGCAGTCACGTGATACATACTCTCAACATATTTCTGGTTTCAGAAAATACCGTTAGTACTGTATGGATGGGATAGGATATACATGTTGCTAGGGCGACGTTGATATGGGTAGCTTAAGCCCTTAGTGGCACTTTAATAACGAAGCGGATCTTGCTCAAGATACCCTGTTGTTACGGTTTAGTAACATATGCCACGAGATTCGCCTTTATCATTTGAAAACCAGCAGCAAATGTACATGTATAATGCGAAGACTTCCTGGTGCTGAAATTGAACATGAAATTCGTTTCCAATAACTTACTGTACGTATTAATTATGCTATGCAAATGGACAACCTTATTTAATATGATCGGTTGTATTTGTTCTCATTTTAAACATTATAATTCATTATATAAGACAAAGATCATAATATTACATTTATGCGGTTATCGGCATTTTGCATTTAACACAAGGTAAGAGCTATAGGGTAATATTCCGACCACTGGGAACGTTGACATGAGATCAACAACTTCATTTCTGAAGCCAACTACTGTGTCCCTAACTAAGATACGGGAAGCAGTCAATCGGTATTCTTGCAACAAGTTTCATTATTCAAAAAGCATATAATTTTAGGGTTTTTTTGCTGAAAAAATGATTTTATTATGACTATATACACAGCGGTAAATCCGACCATGTTGTGGCTTATTCCGACCTCTGATATGTGTAATTCCGACCACAATATATGGACCGTACATATACAAGTTTCATCTGTAAAATACAAAGATTTTGTTTATCTTGACTGAATTAAAAGCTTTTAATTGTTTTTATTTTATTTTCAGATAGATAGCAGATAGAAAGCGATATTGCTACATAGATAATTGTGGATGTTGTTGTAGAGATAACTTGGAGAGTATTACCATTTATTTTTATTTAGATTTATAACTTTAAGTTTTTATTATTTGTTTTTAATTATGTATTTGTTCCTGGGTTTTTTTTCTTCAAAATTCAATACAAACTAATCATAATTCTACATTTTCTTTAAGCTTGTGTTCTTGGTCGGAATTGCCCTCTTATGAAAAATAACTTGGGGTAAATCCGACCACTATACAGAACATTGCATACTATTGTTATTTGTCATAAAACTTGTGCAGTTTTTACTTTTTTAGTGAGACAAAGCATTATTTTACAGCTTCGATAGCATAATTATTATGTTATTGAAAGCTATACAAATCTTGAATGATTGATGCCTGACTAGGGTCCTGAATAAAAAAAATTTATGAATGCCTTTTCTGAACTTGCGCGGAAGAGAGAATATGGAGGCGATTACATCATTTTGTCACGCGATGCCCACGTTGCCTGGAAACATCTTTACTAATTTTCATACGCATATGCACAAATGAAAACAAAGAACACGGCAAGCAATTTGTATATCTTTGTTGTAAACAGTAGGACGTACATCCACGGTTGGAATAACCCTACTGGTCAGAATATGACCATGTTACCCTATTTACTTCAGATTAATATTCATTAATCCAGACATGTGACATAACCAGGACATGAAATTAGTAGATTTCAAAATTACGATGAGTGGCTTGGCTTTTGATTTGAATTGGTAGGATTTTTATGAACATAAATTTAACACATTTTAAAGGGACTGAAAACAAGTCCATAGTTCGCACATCTTCAAAATGGGTTTATTTGTTACAGAAGAACTGTTGCTTGTATGTGATAATGGCTTCATATGCTTGATTTTATCGTTTTGTCCGACACATATTATCTTAACATCCACTTGGCATGACACACACATGGTGCAAACTAAAGACCATTGCTACTTTCCTGCATGATACACTTAAATTCTGATTTACAACCATTGTTGAACTTATTGTAATATTTCTTAGCTTGTGTTTTTTCTTTTAGCATTGGAAAAAAGTGTCCATTGTGGCCTTTTGTCATGAATTGACCAAATAAAAGATAAGCACTGCCCTTAAATATTCCATTAAAATGTATAGAAAAACATAATCTATATTAAGTCCCATGCTACCTCCGAGTTCTATGCATATTTGAATGCCAGTATGTTTATATTGTTACATATTGAAATCTCTCTCATCTTAAAAAATGATGACTTTTCATTCCTAAAAAGATTTTAAAAGAAGCTGTTCAGTAGACAGTTCTCTGATAGGCTTCAGATGCATTTATTTTGTATCACAGAGAGCAGTTCCCTGAGAGTAATGGAGGGAGAATCCAGAGAAATGAACAAGAACAAGTTTGCCACCTTGGTGTTCATGGACATGGAGACAACTGGGCTTATAGAGCATGGAAAGAATCCCATGATTATGGAGTTGTGCCTTGTTTCTGTTCAGCGAGAAGAATTGTTAAATGAGAACAGCACAGCACGAGTTTTAAACAAGCTGCTCCTGTGCTTCAATCCAGAAAAACCTATCTCTGCAAGGGCATCTGAATTGACAGGTCTGTGAACTGCATGTCATTAGCATATCTATGCTCTAATTAGTGCTAATACCCCAAAACCCACTGGCTACTCATTTTCCCAGTTATTTCACTCAGGTTTATCAAACAAGGATTCTGCAGTATATGTAGTGTCGTTGAGTTTTGAACTTGCATGGAGACTTTAACATTTAGTTGACAATGATGATAATGAGGGTGGAAAATATCATGCTTAGTCTCTCAGTTGTCTCCCAAAATGGCAAGACAGTAATCTGTTTTGGCTACTACATATTCTCTGTCAGTCGTTTAAAGGAGAAATGGTGTGTTACTCCATTAAATCATGGCTACTTCTAAAAGCTTCTTGGGCATTTGGATTTAGAAGTTAAGTCCGATAGTATGGATTAAACAAGTCATGTCCAGTATGCACAACTGACATATTATTAGTATAATTGAGTGTCACATTTAGGAACTAGAACTTGTCATATTTAGAGTTTCACATGAGTACAAGTAATCTCTTGTATTGAAATAGGATTACTATTTATTAATTTATTTAATTAAATTAATTAATTAATTGGATTATTGATAGTAATGAATAATTTAATGACAGTATTTGATAAAGTTGTATTTGGATATATTTTAAACCCACCCCCACCCACCCCAGCTTAAAAGTGAGCTGTATGTGTTCAGAGCTCTCTCTCAGCACTTCAAGTGACCTTCATGTTGCTAGCCTTTCATATTAAATAAAGTGAAGAAGATGAAAACGAGATTGTAATTGCAACCAAACAATAGTAATGATTATAATAAATCAGTTTTGCTTAATTCAGTATACGTTTATTAATTGGCTGGACTGGGATGATTTAATACCCAATAGTAGACTCCCACTTTTCTCATCTGGATCCCCCATTTGTCCTATCAGGACTTTTCATTCTGGTGACCTGAGTCCAGGACTCTAGTGTCAGATAGCTGCAGAGAATTCAGCATCTAGTGGGGTGTTGCTGCTGCAAAAAAGTTTTTTCTTCCAGTATGATTAAGTATTGTATATATGTTTTAAAATAATGTACAATATGTTGATATAATGTTAGATATTGATCTTTAAATAATGTTTGCAGTAGATGTATTATGTAGTGGAGCTGGATTGTGTTTGAGTCAGGTAAACATGGAGGTAGCTGGAAGCTGTTACAGCCTCATTACAACTTTGAGACCCTTAGAGAGCAAATTATCTGAACCAAATACCATGTATCTTTATTCTCACAATTTTGAATTACTCGATATACCTGTTTGGAATGGACATTTATAACGTACAGGTTTATTGCATTTTCCACTTCAACAAAACCATCTTTGCTTTTTATTTCAGGCTTGTACAATGATTGCCTCGAGTCACAGCGTATTTTCTGCTTGGAGACTGCACAGCTCATCAATGGGTTTTTGCAACATCTTCCTCAACCCGTCTGTCTTCTTGCACACAACGGCAACCGTTTTGACTTTCCCATCCTTTTGGCAGAGTTAAACAAAATCAACCAATCATTTGCCTCCACTGTGTTTTGTGCTGACTCACTGGAAGCCTTCAGATCATTGGACGGCCTTGTTTCCTCTCCATGGAATCAGTATCCATGGCAACAGAATAACAAAACACCTGACATGACAACTTTACGAAATTCACCTCCAAAAGTCAGAAGAAAAGAGAATCTGACCAATTCTGATGAGGATACAGAAACTGCTGATCTCGAACACATAAACAGTCTTAAAACTGCAAAAAAAAAATTAAAGTTTGACCAAGAACAAGTTACAGCACAGCCACATAACCCGGAAACAAATTTGAAACCCAATACATCAAATGAAGAACATGGAGAGTCAAAACCTACCAAAACAGAAGTGATGGCTAATTGGGATTTGGTCATCTCAACAGATGCTCAGGAATCCAAAGCATCAACAAAACTTTCTAATTCAGCCAACTTCACACAGTGTGTACAAATCTTAGACGAACAAAATGAGATTGCTGAAAGCAATTCTCAGCAATCACTGAGCAGTATTCAGTCTTTGGCTGATGAAGATTTGTATCAGTTTGTATTAGAAATTGAACAGAAATTGGAAAATGATAAAGTACCTAAGGAATGCCCTCATGAAAACAAGGATTACAATCAAGGTCAAGAAGGTAGCAATATGTCATATAAAGAGCAGAACAATGGTGAGAGTACAACCAAAGACATGAATGAAAATGCAGCACACACTTCAACATCATGTTATAACCAAACTCCTGGAACAAGTTTGACTTGTTATGTCACAGTGGGCACTGGCTATACAGTTGTTACCAATTCATCCACTGACTTAATAACAAAATCCAGCAATCAAACAATGCAAACTATTAGTCAGAACCAATCTAACAGCAAACAGAGATTTGGAAGTGCCAATGACACCAATGGATATAAGGGCGTCAACTCTACAGTAACAAACCATGATGACAACAGAAAGCCCTTCATCTCATATAAGCTTGAAAAGATTTATGAGAGGACATTTCAGAAGCTTCCACCAATAACCCATAATGCTGAGAGTGATTGTATAACCTTGCTGAAGGTTGCACAGAAGCGAGGACCAGACATTTTGTCTTGGGTTGACAATCATGCTGTGCTCTTTTCAGCCATAAAGCCAGTATTCTGAAACAGTGCATGTCTCATTTAAGTTGGATTTTTACCTACCTTGAAGAAATCTGTCTGCCATCTTTTCATTGTTTCAAATTTTTAAGGTTTATATACCCATTTGGGTCAGTACACCATGTATTTCGGGCATGTGACTTTGTTTTGGGGTCATATGTCTTTGTATTTTAGGCTATATTTGGTCATTGTGTCAAGTATCTGGGTCATATGACTTTGTATTTTGGGCTATATTTGGTCATTGCATCATGTATTTGGATCATATGACTTTATATTTGACCACTACAGAAACTGTGTATTGTAAGTAATTAGAACTGATAGGAGTAGCTAGATTACATTATGGTAATAGCTATTAAGTGAAATTATCTAAATAAAACCTATCATTTGAACAACCAATTAATATTTTTATAGTTTATAAAGCATCATTAAAAAGTGACAAGAGTCCAAAATAATTTCAAAGCTGTTTTGAAACAACCTCTATAAATGTGCAAAGAACACATGCACATGTGTCTTCACACCAGTGTGGTTATGTATTCAAACCATTGTGGTCACAGTACACTGATGTTATGGGTGAGTAAGTTACAACTTTACAACCACATGTTTAAGGGGTCAGTTAAAATACAAATGTGCAGGTTTTGGACTTGGTAAGTGTTTGGTGAAGTTTTGCAAAATAAAGAGAATTTCCAGTGGCAGTTGATTAAAAATTAAAGATAGCTTCAGTTCTAGAGAATGTTCATAGATCAAACTTTGTGGATGGTGTGCTCAAGGTGTAAGGAGTATGGTTTTCCATTTTGGGCTCAAAAGGTCAAAGAACAAGGTCATTGTAAATGATAAAAAGTTTATGCACAGTAACCTTGGTTCTGTATCACAGACCTGGACTAAACTTGTGAATGGCTTGCACTTGGGTAAGGAAGGAGCCTATTGATCTGGGGGTCAACATGTCAAAGTTCAAGGTCACTGTGACTGAAAGAAGAACAAATTTTGCATAATAAATTTACTTCTAAATATCAAAACTTTAAAGTTTGTGGATGGATTGCACTTGAGATATTGAAGAGGCCGGATGATTTGGAGGTCAAAGGTCAAGGGCGTTGTGACTCAAAAAGATGTTTTTGCAGAACATAAATTCTGGGATAGGTCATAGGCCATGATGATAAGTAATAATTACTTCTGTGTAGTGATTGCATACCTTGAGCACAGATTAGGGTCATTCAGACCCATTGGTTAATAATTAATCATGCCCAACTTGAGCCTTTGTAGAGGACTATCAAAACAGTGAATAAACATATACTGTGTCCTTCGCAGTACTCTTGTTCCAGTTTTGTCTGACAAATTCCATATTTCCCATCTGTAATTACAAATATTTTTTTCTTGCCACCAAGCATTGGATAATTGTAATACATGAATAATATGCTTGTTCTTGTCACCTTTAAAGAAACAAATCTTCCATCAACATTAATAAATGTTGGTCAGACATGGCATTTAAACTTTAGCAGCTATAGAGAGACATTAGTATACTTGGAAAATGTCAGTAATCCCTAATATTTGAGCCATATTCAATTTGTGTGACTTGTATCATTTGGCTTGCCAGTCTTTGTAACGTAGGTGCATGTTTTTGCTATTCACTGATCAGAAATTATTTAGTCTATACCCAGAATACAAGTAAGCATACAACCTTATTTCTGATCCAGTTTTTATCAGAGTTAGAATACATGTTTACATCATTGATGCATTCAAAAAAAAAAGCATGATCCAAATATAGTAATAAGGTGATCTTGCTTCAGATTGGCTGAACTTGTTACCCCTCTGGAGGCTTTATTTCTTATCCAATTTTGATTTATAATCCGATTTATGGGAACCAACATATCTGACTTTGTAGAATGTTGGACTCGTAATACAAGGGTCATAGATTCAATACCTGCACAGGCCAGTCAGGGTCAGTTGCTGTTGTAAATCCATAGAAAAGGCACTTGGCTTTGATTTCCTCATCATAATACATGGTAGTGTGTTCAAAAGTACTATTAAAACCAACTGGATTTATTGTGATCAAACTTGGAATGTGTATGCTTATATCATTAAGATCTCTGATTGGTTTGATATTTTGCATCTTATTTGCTGAGCCTGTTATTACTCTGGATGCCATATTTTCAATCCAGTTTTCATCATACTTGATCTTGGACTGTTTCAATAATAAGAAAAATTGATGCATATCAATGAGGTGGTATTGCATATGACTGGCTGGGTTTCATATCTCTCTTGAAGCTATATTTTTGACCTGTTGGTTTTCTTGTCATCAGGATCTTGGATAACTTCAGTTATGAGCAAGAGACTTTATATTAATTAGGCCCTCATCTTTAGACTTTTGTCAGGTATAGTAAAACAGGTAAAATCAACATAATATGAAGTTTGGGAAACAGTTTACATGGATGTGTTCTTACACTACTACATAAGCCTGCTTTGAGAAATGGTCATCTGATAAAAAAATTTTTTTATGTAAGCCATTTGATTAATGCCAGTACTATCAACTTTATGATGTGCTCCATACAAGAATCAAGGATAAGTCTGTATCAGGATGGTACAGTTTGTACTGTTTTCAGGGTTTTACAATATTGATTGAGTGGAAAGCATAGATTTTTTTAGTCCTTAAAATGTTGCTTTCACGTGCATTTTCATGCATTAATAAAGAGTTTACATTTTTTATATTATCATACATATATTTACATTTGTGTAGAAAATATATTTTTTTTTAATGATGATGATATTTACTTTACATGCATGCCTGTGTAGGGTATTTTTAAAATGATTATCAGTGGTGATATTTTTATATTTATCATTCATATATAACAAATTTTCATGAAACTGTTTTTGTAACAGTATTTGAGTTTTTAAATATCAGTGGCCAATATGGCCATGAAGTTGAACAGTTATCACGACAGCTTTTGAACATAATCTGTCTGTTACCATATTTATCCAATAACAAGCCTACCCTATATTATTTCCACATTTTTGCAAGCATTTCATAATGTTATCTGTGCTATCTTTGCCTGATAATAAATCACCATCTAGTCATTTAGTAATGCCTTCATTTAATGGTGATCCTGGAAACTGAGAACAAGATAAAATTCAGTCTAAAACTTAAAGTCTGCAGCTCTTTAAGTTTTAGAAGTGCTGCATTAGGTTAATTGTATGGAAAGAATGTTTGTGATGTTGATCTTTGGGGGGAAAATACATTTCTTTTATGTCAGCTAGGTAAATGGATAAGGAATGGCACAAAAAAAGAACATTTCAATGCTCCGCTCCGGTGGCCTAGTGGTTAGAGCATCTGCCTCAGATGCAGGAGGTCGTGGGTTCAATCCCCGGCTGAGTCATACCAAAGACTTACAAAAATGGTACTAATAGCTGCCACGCTTGGCACTCAGCATTAAGAGGTTAGTGTTAGGACTGGTCAGCCTGGTGTCAGGATAATGTGACTGGTGGGACATCATGCTGCATGTCTGCGACATGATGCCCCAGTGCTAGACATCACCATGAACTGCCACACTGCAGACATCATAGTGATATGACTGAAAAATTGTTAAAGCTACGTAAAAAATACAAATCACACACACACACTTGAATGCCAGTTTATGAGTAGAATTCCTAATTAAACTGCTGAAGAGCTGTTCTGAGGACCTTGATGTTGTAAATTCGCTTCAGATCTGTAAAGATAAATGTGCATTGACAGTCAAATATTACCATATGTGATTGTTCATGAATTTAAAAGTGCAGGTATTGCCCATTTTCATAAAATGTATGGATTCTTGAATGATTTCTTTGAATTGATTAATAACATGTCACTATCCACTCTATCTAACTTAAATTCATTATTGCTAGAAATCAGCCAACAGTGTTCATTTGAGATCATATATATTACCTTTATTGACAAGGGTTTTGTGAATTGACTTCATTCCATGTCATTGTAAAACCAAGTGAATTTATGGTTCTTGATTACTTGTCTAGTGAAGATGTAGTATAACAAAATGGATTGATGTCTCTTGCTAGTTGGCTAGTGAAGATAAGTTAAAACAAAGTGAATTTATGACTCATGGCTAGTGAAGATGTAATATATCAAAGTGGATTGATGACTCTTGGGTAGTTGGCCAGTGAAGATCTGTAACAAAGTGGATTGATAATACTTGCCTAGCTGGCTAATGAAGATGTAGTACAACAAAGTGGATTGATGACTCTTGGCTAGTTGGCTAGTGAAGATGTAGTTCAAGAAAGTGGATTGATGACTCTTGGCTAGTTGACTAGTGAAGATGTTTTAGGGCATTTTTCACTTATTTTTAAGCATAAAGTGGAATGATGACTCTTGGTTAGTTGGCTAGTTATGATGTAGTAGGACATTTTCCAGACCATAAAGTGGATTGACTCTTGGTTAGTTAGTGAAGATTTAGGGTGGTGATTTTTTAGACCATAAAGCATGAAATTAAAGCACAGTAGAACTCACTTTACAAACATTACCATAATATAATCACTGATTGCTTGCCTTGCCGCATCAAAATTTGAGTAGTTTCCAGCGGCCATTGTAAATAATAATAATCTTGCAGAAAGAAATTCTGTCTAAAGGGATTGTGACCAACTAAATGTAGGTCACTGTGACATGGCGTATAAGACATATTTTAAAAAAGCATTCTTTTCAATCATATCGAGGCAGAGGTACAATGTTGAATTTATAAAAAAACGAGACCGATTGGTTTTTTTGTTGTTAAAGTATTTAAAGCCATTTTAATTTTAAAATTTTGCTGTACAGCTACTACCATTGTCCATCTCATCAAGCCTGATTGCAGGGAGACAGAGGTCAGAGACCTTAAGCAACCTTGGGAGTGAGAATCAGTTAATGCATCAGTAATTACCTTGATTAGCCAAAACAGGTGAGAGATGAGGCCACACATTAAGAAGCATGCAGTCTACTTTTGTACTCATTTATATCTGCAGTACACAATTAACCTGTTGACAGTAACCTGGAACACTATGCATTATATAGTCATTGATATGGACAGTTTACCGACTAATAAACATGTTTATTACTACACCTAACCTGGAACACTATGCATTATATAGTCATTGATATGGACAGTTTACCGACTAATAAATATGTTTATTACTACACCTAACCTGGAACACTATGCATTATATAGTCATTGATATGGACAGTTTACTGACTAATAAACATGTTTATTACTACACCTAACTGCACTGGTACATAGAAATGCATAAAAAAAAATCTCCAGATTCCTGGAGTCACGGTGTTGTATCCATTTATAATGCTGACTATTACAGGGATATTACATTGATCTGTATATTAACATGAATATATTCTGATATCTAAAATCAAAGATTAAAACCTGAAAAGCATGTATGGGTGAAAAGCATGAAAAAATAATTGAAAATCAATTATTTGGTTTTCAAAAGAAAAAGTCTAGTGCCAATTTATTTTTATTCTAAATGCAAATATTTAAGAAATTTTAAATAGTGGTATTTTAAATTGAACTGCATTATAAATATTAAATTTTTTATTTGTACTGCACTTTCACTGAGTATGAGAAACCTTTGAATAAGTTAATCACAAATCTCTACAGTATAAATTAGCCATGTTAGTCTATGTATATTGGATGCTTTATTTGCTATATATAATTATGTTAACTCATGTATAAGATACAATGTATATTTAGAGATTTTAAATTCATGTTTTGGTTTGTAACGAGGGGAGCCACTATCACCTGTATGTTTTGCATTTTATTGTATACGATATTGCAGACAGTATATATCTTGACATTAATGATAATGATAATGATGTTTATTCTTTTGATGAATTTTATTTCTTTGAGTGTTATTGTATATAGACTTTATGGTAATATTTGCCAAAACAGAACAGTTTTTACTGTTATTATACTTGAATAAAAGTTTGAACTCATTACTGTTGATACTAATACAACAAAACATATGGTGTTTGAAAGTTGACATTCTTGTAGTTTAAACAGAATTGGGATGATAGGTTTGAATATCTGTGAATAAAAAAATGTTCCATTAAGTCAAAGATTGCTTGAAAATGTATACCACTTTTTACTGGCAAGCTTTAATTTAAAGATTTAAAAACAAATATATATCAAAATTAGAATGTTCATTGATGAATAATCAAGAATTCAAATATGATTATGTGATCAAACTCATGAAAGATTATAAATGCATTGTCCATATGTAGTTTGAAAATTGAAAACAGAGCAGATTTCATGTCCATCTAATAAAATCGTACTCTGATGCTTTATGATTTTACATATATTTTTCTCTTTACATTTTGTACATTGTTCTGTGCTTATTTTTAAGTACATATTTGTAAACTAATAATTTATGATACTACCACTGATATTTATATCTACATTCACTGTGATTGTTTTTAATTGAAGGTATAATTTGTAAAGCTGCAATGTCTGGAGTTTTTTCTTCTTCTGTTTCTTGCTGAAATTCACACAGTCTATTTGAATTCATTAAAATAGAATCTTTCACAAATTTTCAGTGATAATCATGTTTGCTGTATCGCTGCATGTATTGAAATAGATTAGTGTTAATGAGGCGTGCTAGATTAGTGTTGAGGCATGCTAGATTAGTATTAATGAGGCATACACTGCCTGATTTCTGAAGCTGTTGCCTGTTTTTACTTGAACTTGCTATTTTGTATATATGGGTATCACTATAATAATGCTATGCCAGCAGAAGTCTACAGAGCTGGAGGCTCGTACATGGCACAGAAACTGACTGAACTTGTCCATTCAATGTGGACCATACCCCAGTAGTACAAGAATGCATCCATTGTCCACTTATACATGCAGAAAGACAACAGACAATCATGCAACAATCATTTGGGCATGCCCTTGTTGTCAGTAGCCAGCAAAATCCTTGCCAAAATGCTGCTGAATTGTCTTGTGCATCACATCGATCAAGGGCTCCTTCCAGAGAGTCTGTATGGTTTTAAGAAAGGAAGAAGGACCACAGACAGGACAGGAATAGAACTCCAACATGAGCACAACATTCATCGACCTGTCAAAAGAGTTTGTCACAGTCAGCCATGGAGGCATTTGGAAGATCATGCCATGTTTTGGTTGCCCTGACAAACTCATTATAATGGTATGGCAGTTCAACAGTGGGAAGCTAATTCGTCTTGTGGATGATGGTGAGTCATCTGAACAATTTCCAGGCAACAATGGAGACAAGCAAGGCAGTGAGCTGGCACCAAGCCTCTTCAGTATGATGTTCTCCACCATGCTTACTGATACCTTCTGTGACTATGACTCGGGGATCAACATCAAATATGATGGCAAGCTGTTCAGTCTGAGTAGAATACTGGTGAAGATGAAGTTACAGAAAGTGACTATTCATAATCGCTCCTGTTTGCTGACAACTGTTCCTGAATGCCATGTGAGTCTGACATGCAACACAGTATGAACAATTTCAGACTAATAATCAGATGCACCAGCCTGTACCAGGAAAGCCTTATACAGATCCAGGCATCACAGTAAATGGCCAAACCCTTCTGGATAAGTTTGGCTATCTTGGCAGTCCACATCGATAATGAAACCTATGCCAGAATTGCTAAAGCAAGCGTAGCCTCTGGCAGACTATGTGCAATTGTGTTGGAGCTCAGAGTTAAAACAAAATTTAAGGTCTACAAAGCTATTTTGTTGTTGACCCTGCTATATGTTGGCAAAATCTAAACAGTGTACAGACCCTACGCCAAGAAGCTGAATCATTTTCAGATGATAATATAGCAGGACTTGATCATAGACACTGAGGTTCTTACATGGACAGGCTTTCCAAGCATCTATTGCTGATGAAATCACAGTTCAGATGGGCAGGCCACATAACTAGGAGGTCAGAAGAGCAACTACCAAAAAATGATCTTCTTAGGCAAACTGAAGGACGGAGGGCAATCTTGGAGTGGTCAGAAGAAATGCCTCCAAGATTCCCAAGAGTCTTTCTTGAAAGATTTCAACATTGACTCTGAGTCTTGGGGAGATCTCACACAGGATCGCTCCACCTGGCAGTCCGGAGCTACAGATTTGAATGGCAGAGAATTGCACAAGCAGTGTGGAAGCAAGAGTAGTGTAAATATCAGAACTGCAGCATAACTTCTGTTGATCAACCAAATCCAAACGGCACCTCCTGTAATGTGCGCCACAGATAGTTCAGAGCACAAATTGATCAGACACTCATGTACGGAAACCAAATCTGTTAATGATGTCATGGTCATCTTTGAACTCAAAGGATGAACAACATGTGTATCAGTACCTAATCACTCCTTAAAACGATAATTTTGAGCTGAAATCATGTTTTTATTGACTTGAATACTCTATCGTTGTTGACAATTTTTCCACACTCTTTTGTTTTCCACCATTCTGTTTGATTGCTGACACATTCGGAAATCCCAGACTAGACTGAAGTATTTGAGAATAAACTTGAAACTGATGTATTTGTTAACCAATGTCACTGAAAATTAGTGAAAGGTTGAATTATAGAAGGTGTAGATATCAGCCAGTTCTAAAATATAGGAAAAGTGCATACATTGCTTATGCTTAATGAAGTGTGTGTTCTGTTCTGTACACAGTTGTCACTATTAACAAAGTATGCAATCCCAGTATCTCGATTGAAATGTCAGTTTTCTTTTATAGTATTTTTCTCTATGGTTCATGAAATTTTTGCTGTACTAGTCCTAGACCAGAAGAGTGTGTGATGCCTGTTATCTGTCATTCAGTTTGCATAAGTTTGTTATCATCATTCAGAAGAAATTGCTTGGAGGATTGTAATGAAACTTCACACACACATTCATTCCAAGGCCCTAAATAAAAATGGTCCAGCGCAGACATCCTGTGTGACCACCACAGTGGCCATATCAATCATCTTGTCATGGTCATATTAACATAGGATTATCATAAGATATTGTATGATGTATAGTTGGTCCTAAATGAAAAGATGCTGTTCTAACGTCCAGTATGTGTAACATGGCAGTCCTCTTGAAACTCTTGATATTGCTACTACTCCTAAACAGAAAGTCATTTTAGTATGGGCATTTTATCAGAAATCTTCATACAGTATCTAGTTGGTTCCCAAAGAAAATGATACCGATCTGACCTCCAGTATGGTGGTTTTGAAAATCTTGTTTTCACTGCTTCTCGTGCATGGCTGGTCATATTGACATAGGATTTTTACCCAAAAGCTTCTTATGATGTCAGGTTGATCCTAAATAATAATTATGCTGATCTCAAATCCAATATGGTCACCATGGCACTCAGCTTGAAAATCTGGTTATCACCACTCCTGATAACTAAATGGTCAGATTCTAATGGTGTTTTCACCAAACTGTCAGGTGTGTCATAAATGAAAATGTGCTGATATTTAATTGAGTAAGATTGCAATGGTGACCATTTTGAAAATATTTTTATCACCAGATTGAATTATCATATTGACATTGGGTTTTCACCAAATGACTTCTTATGCATATTTGTTCTTAAATGAAAATGGTGCCAAACTTACATCAGTATGGCTGTGTTATTGGTCTAGAATACCAACACTCAGTGGTTAAAATGAAGTAATGGTCTCATCTTGGGATTCTTGTACATTCTGTTGGGCCAGTAGAGTATTAGTCCTTTCAGGGGACTCTTGGTTCTATTGACATGACACATGATCACTGTTAAAATGTCAGTTGAAGTTTTTTCTCATTATTATAGACAATGGTAAATACAGTACTCCTTCACTGTGATGTTGCCCATGAGGATCATGTAGTATACCACCTTATAATGAAATACATTATACATATAATTTTACCACTATATATTGACTTGTAACCCATAACTACACCTGCCTTATAATAGGAACTGCATTATATTGAAGTGCTTTATAATGAGGCAATGTTGTACATATGTATGCGTAATTGCATGCATTCAGATATAGGTGTTGTAAAATCTTGATATTGGGTTTCTTGTACCAAATACAGTTATGCTGTAATAGGAGTATGATAATAATTGCTTTTATAATTATTTTCAGTTTATTATTTCATATTATTTGGGGCCCCAAGTGGCTGGGTGGCACTCACTTTTACAGCTCACTCACACCTCTGTCCACCTGAGCTTAGTTTCAGCTCAACCAATGTGGGTATATGGGAAAGCTTGCCATTAGCTTCCTGTGGGTCAGTAGTTCTTCCAGTTCTTACCCCACCAGATATACTGGCTGCCATGTATAGCCTATCAGGTGCTAAAAAATGGTGTTTAAGCCGATAAAATACCCAACCAATCCTGTTATTAAATTTGCTGAGTTGACACATCAGGATTCACTGAAAAAGAAAAAGAATAAATAGTATTTGCCTAATGCATGAGGCAAATGGGTCAAGTTTACATTGATTTGAAATGGAAAATAGTGTATATTGGTGGTGGTGGTGGTTAATTAAGTGTGTGTGTGTGTGTGTATTTGTCTCTATATATATATATATATATATATATATATATATATATATATATATATATATATATATATATATATATATATATATATATATATTCAAGTAAATAACAGTTCTGTTTAAATAATATTGACTACTAACAAGTAACATTGGTCCAGAAATAATTGGAGCATACTATATAATTATTGTAAATATAATTATTTTTAAGTTCATATACAAAAATGTGAATACAGATTTTATTCAAAATAAGTGCATATACATTTTTTCCAGATTATATAGTGCCTAATCTGAACAGTAGGCTATGTTGAAAAACTATGTAGCACTCATATTGTTTTATAACTAGATAGAACCTACTAAAAATAATGAGTAGGTATATAAATATACATGTATATAGTAGTTCATACTTTAATTGTACATTACTTACAATGTTCTAGTCAGATGGATTAATTATTTTCTTACCACTGATATTAATTTCAAGAACCAAAACAGTATTTTTTACCCATTAATTTTGATTACATGTAAAATTTCTATTTAATTTATCCTATATTAAACTATATGGACAAGATAAGTTGTCTTTTTATGTCCTCGAACATATCATTAGAGTATGCTCGAATCTGAGCTATGCTGGTCAATAGACCAGAGTAGTTTATGGGATGGGTTTTTGTCTGTCATCCATCCATTATCACAATGCTGCCCCTCCTAAACTTGACACACATTTATCACAATATCTAGTTGGTCTTAAGTGAAATTGGTTCCACTCAGATGTCAAAATTGGCTGCCACAGTGGCCATCTTGAAAATCTTGTTATGACCTCTCTTTCTGAGCAGAAAGTCATACAAGGTGTTTTCACCAGAAGACTTATATAGTTGGTTCCAAATAAGAACGATGTTGATCTGATGACTAATATGGTCGGCATAGCAGCCATCTGAAAAACGTTGTCACTGTTACTGACTGAAAAGTCATACTGACATTGATGTTTTCACTGAAAGGCTTCTTATAATGTCTTATTGATCCTAAATAAAAATGGTGCTGTTCACACATACTGCCAGTGTTGCAATGTTGACGTTCTTGTTATTGCCACTCTTTTCAATGATTGGTCATATCAACATTGGGTTTTTTTACTAAAAGACTTCTTATGATGTATAATTGGTCTTCAAGTGGTGCCACTCAAACATCCATTTGGTCGTAATGAATCTGGTGCCAATCTGACAACACAATCACTGTCTAGAAAATCTTGTCACTACTTATAAATGGCTGACCATATCAAAATCGTACTTTCACCAGAATTCTTCTTATAATGTTTTGTTGGTCCTAAATGGAAATGGTGCACATCTGATATATATGATCTCACATCTGATATATATGATCTCCATGGCAACCATGTTAAAAATCCTGTTACTGTTACTCCTCCAAAACGGAAAATCATGTCAACATGGGGTTTTCACCAGAAGACTTCTTGCCCTCTTGGACCTAAATTAAAATGGTGCTGATCTGACATCAGTATGGTGAACATGGTGACCATCAGTAATATTTGGAAAGTTGTTTTGAAATGGGGTTTTCTGTGGAAGTGTTCTTATGGTATCTAGTTAATTCTTGATGAAATTGATGCAAAATGACCTCAATATGGCCATGATGGTGGCTATCTTGAAAATATTATTATCAGTAGTAGAGTATAAGGGGTTATCTTAGCCAAACCCCTATTTTATATTACGATGACAGCATGATTACCCCTCTCCCCTCGTCAGGCCTCTTGCTAGTCTAGACAAAATATGAAAACAACTTTCTTGAGGCAACAGCGTCGATTACATTCTTGATTACCTGTCAAGGACCCATCACTGAATCATCGTCATCATACAAAACAGGGGTTTGGCTTAGATACGCCCCTTTAAAGCTAATTACAGCGGTTATTACTTGAAATCGCTAGTGATTTATATTAATATTGTACAGAAAATTACTATTCCTAACACACAGGGTTTCTCCACGTGTCATGAGTCAGACTGCCACTAATGTGCTATTAATAACTAGCTGGAATTTACCAAAAACTCGATAATTGTATATTACACAACATGCACTCTAAGGATGGTCTTGTATAAATTCTAGATCATTCGCGATCGTCTGTTTTCACAATGTAGACTCTGATGAATTTTTTTTTGTACACAGCCAATTGCCGAGATATTTTTGATATTCATACAAAATTTATATGAAATTGGTAGAGATTTACTGTAATAACCAATCTAAAAAATCCACCTTGCTAAAATCAGTACTATCAGACATTTTGTATCCTAACGCAAATGTATTGATCCCAGCAGAACAATATCTGTTATCATCAAAATTACAAAGACCAGATTTTATAATAAGCAGCAGGAAGGGTGAACAGACCAGTTTGTGGAGCAGTTATTTTGCGAAAATAAAGCTTCTTACAAAAATGAAAATACAAGCGAAACCGAGTCCTCTACAGGAAGGATGAACAGACCAGTTTCTGGAGCAGTTATTTCGCGAAAATAAAGCTTCTTACAAAAATGAAAATACAAGCGAAACCGAGACCTCTACAGGAAAGGTGAACAGACCAGTTTCTGGAGCAATTATTTCGTGAAAATAAAGCTTACAAAAAATGAGGAAGGGGTGATTGCGACAAATATTTTTTAGACAAGGTGGAGGGTGAACAAAACTTGCTACGAAAAAGTCATCCCCCCTCCCTGCTGCTGTGGTGTAATTAAATCATTATTATATCAATAATAACGCTAAACATGGAATCTCGTACAGCTAAATTAGCTCGACAGCGACTAGAGACAATTAAAAAATATCTCCACATCCGTTATTCTGTCAAGCAAAAATTACAAGAGCGTCGGGAGTCTCAGGTGGAATTTACGGAAGGTACAGAACAGTTACTTAAACCAGTTGTCGAACCAACAAAGAAAATTGTTAGAGCAACTGAGGCAGCACGAAAAGCTCTTAAGACACTGCCTGTTGATATTGTTGACCGTCTTCAAGCAGCTCAACCACCACCCCAGTAATCTCCTCAACCACAACATGAAGTTCAGCTTCCTCCAATAGTTAGAACTAACATTACAGATAAATTTACGCCGAACATTACCGACATAATTGTTTACTCGGCATCCGCGATCATCTCTGGAACAGTAACGATCGTCGGTGCATTATCAGCCACATACGTGATAGCACCAGTAATATGAGTTGGTGTTTCAGTTGCAACAGGAATTGTCGGTATTCTTAATATCATGGCAAAAATATCTGCGTGCGAGGTTAATAAATTACATTCGTATACAACAAAAATTTACAGGGTTACACACGCACATGCCAAATTATTTTCGTTGATATCATCAGATCTCAATGATGGATTCATATCAGATCAGGAATTCGCAGAAATAAATAAGATTTACCATGAGGCGCTAGCCAAGGTAGAATCTGCAACGTCAGTAGTAATAGGGGTTACCGTAGCGTCAATGTGAATTAGCATTACAGACCCCCCCCTGGGCCTGTATAGCGTCAAGAAAAAAAAGCACACCCTGGGTCCGTATAGCGTCAATGGAAATTGTGTAGAGTGACTAGCACACCCTGGGTCTGTATAGCGTCAATGGAAATTTTGTAGAGCGACTAGTATACCGTGGGTCTGTATAGCGACAAGAGGAATGGAACAGGTGGCATGACGTCACACTGGTAACAATGTAGCAAAAAGAGAAGTACTGTGACGTCAGGCTACCTGAGAGAGGGCTATAGACAAACACGAATCAAGAGTATTCGTGTATAAGAAGAGTAAGGGTTTTATATATTCGTTTGGTTGGAGACAAAATGAAAATTAAGATCTTTTCGAGGCATTGGAAGTGGCCCTGAAAAGGGCCTTTGGGTTCTTCTTCTTCTTCTTTTATCTTCTCCAGTTCTTCCACCAGTTCCTGACTTTTTGAATAATTCCTTTCTTCTTTTCTTTCTCTGGCATCCAGTCAGGATGACCCATAGCTCTAAATTTCTCTTGTACTTTTATCCAATTGTTGTTTAATTTCTCAAAGTCTTCTTTCTTCTTTCTGTTTTCCTTCTCCTTTTTCTCTTTTGTCCAGTTCTCTTCTTTTCTCCAGGTTTCTTTGATTTTCTTCACCTCTTCCTCCAGTACTTTTCTCATCAGGTCTTCAGCTTTTTTTAAAGAGTCTAAGCCCAAGTTTTTGACAAAAGACCACTCGGTGAAATTGAATATGTCTTGTAGAAAGGAGCTCACTTGTATGACATGATCAAGAGCCTGTTTCAAGGAGCCTACTCTCACATATTTAGGTTGAATGAAACCTCTAATCTTCTCCACTTGCTCCTCTGTCATACCTGCTACTAGATCCTTGGCTAGTTTTATGCTGGTGACTTGAGTGGTTAAAAAGTCTTTCGTAACTTGATAGCTACATTCCTTTTCAATCCTTTCAACCACGTAGACTCCATCCATTATCCAATAATAAATGTCTTTTAATCTGTTGAACAAGTCCATGTTGCTGCTCATTTTTTTATTCTGTGTAGAATGGCGCGAATGACGAGCGCTCTGCTCTATATCCGTGGAGCAAGGACGTGAACGAAAACATCCCTTACACTCACTTCACATACAATTTACTATCCTCACCAAAGAACGAGCAAGCATAAAACACATATGATATACTATCCACACCAACGAACGAGTAATCATAAACACACAAATATACTATCCACACCAACGAAAGAGCAAGCATAAAACACATATTATATACTATCCACACCAACGAACGAGCAAGCATAAAACACATATTATATACTATCCACACCAACGAACGAGCAAGCATAAAACACACAAATATACTATCCACACCAACGAACGAACAAGCATAAAACACACAATATACTATCCACACCAACGAAAGAGCAAGCATAAAACACACAAATATACTATCCACACTAACGAACGAGCAAGCATAAAACACATATGATATACTATCCACACCAACGAACGAGCAAGCATAAAACACACTAATATACTATCCACACCAACGAACAAGCAAGCATAAAACACACATTATACTATCACACCAACGAAGGAAAAGAAGAAAAACACACACACCCATATACTCTCCACACCAACGAACGTGCATGCTAACACACACACACACACACACACACACACACACACACACACACACACACACACACACACACACACACACACACACACACACACACACATACACACACATGCACACACATCAGTAAAGAGTGAGTGTTTATAGTCACACTACACTACATTCACACTAATTGGCAAATTGAATAGTTTCTCTTTTCTAGAGATCTGGTTAGCCCTGACAAGGGCTGTTTTTTTCGAACTGCAAATGCACCTGGTTAATGATAACATCTCCCAGGGCGGGCACCACACACGCATCGCCGGCTCCAGTCCTGTTCCCAATTGATGCGTGTGGTT